>APFE030063386.1:0-15780 GCA_000404065.3 Pinus taeda
AGAATTTCTTCTGCACTCAACTGACTATTACCACTACTTCCAGATAATAACTTCTGCTCGAAGGGACGAGGAGATGCTCCTGAAAAAGTACCAGAAATGGACTGATACCTAGCAGGAACAGACGGACCGCCGAATAAATAGACTTTCGGAGATGACGGACTTGACATATATGCAGGAGGAGTAAAACCTCTAGGGGGGAAAGGAAAACGAGGTGGAGAAAAACTGACTGAGTTGTCCAAAAAATTGGTCAACGAAAGATACCAAGTAGTGGATCGAGGAGGACTATAAAATATAGACTCACGCTCTCTTAGATCGAGAGCAGGTAGATCTTCTTCAAGATAAGAAACACCTAGATCTTCTTCTGAAGCAAGCTCTTCAATAGAAATCAAACCAGAAGGAAGATTTTCGGTGATGACTCTTTCTACCTTAGGTGAACCAGGAACACTAGAAGATGGAGTGACAGGTTCAGATATTTGAGGTTCTTCACCTATATCACCGGCAGATGTAACACTACCAGTAAGTTCAGAAACCTCAACAGCTTCAGGATCGTATCCTGTTTCTAAACCTTGGTAATCCAGATGAACTACCATTGAAGATTCTCCTTCTTCAGGTGAAATTATTCTACTGCCACCGGGAGTGACAAGGATTTTTAATCCTTCGTAATAAGGCTGGTCCTCTTCAGGAGGTGCACCCCGTGCTCTACGGGGTCGCCTCAATATATCGGCCAAACTAACAACTTCAGGAGACTCGCCCCAAAGTCTATGGGAGCGTCTCGGTGATTCAGCCACAGCTAAAGACTTTTAACTACTACACACAAAATCAAAGTAAAATCTCAAGAAAACCACCTAAAGTCGCTAAAGAACCAATCAATTTTGAAACATACGCCTAAAGAATCTAGGGCGTCAAAGCAAACACAAACAGTAGCTTCCAGACCAAAAACACTAGTTGGTGATGAAATCCAACCTCTTAGGATTCAGTACAGAAATAGCGGGTGGAACATTTCCCCCGGCAACCTGCTTAATGAATAGACTGGACCAAGTTCCTCCACTTTAACCGTCTCGAGTGAAGTGAACCCCCCAGAAAATCCAAGTGAGTCTAGCCGACGTCTGCCCCAGGTACAGTGGGATCTTCCCACCACCATCACCTTGGGTAGAATCCTAAGATAATGGCCACTAAGGTCACCAACAGCAACAAATAAACCTGGGGGAACAATCTACACTCAGAACGCAAGGGCAGAGTAACAAGCTCAATCCCCTTACCGGCTCCTTGACAATGGTCAATCCAAGGCTTACCGATAAGTGATCCCCTCGCTCCTCAACAATAATCTGAGGTTTAACATTTGTAATACGTGCGTGTCTGGCGTCGTTCCCAACGAGGGAGGATTGATCCCCTCACTGGTTCGGACACGAGCTCGTGCTTCTCCTTTAAGAGGAGCTTTCCCAGAGTATAAATGCAACAACTGGATTTATCCTATCACAAGCTAAGCTACTTGTTTGGTTTTATAGTCTTGGAGAGTTAATTAATCACCTACTCCAAGACACTAGCCTGATCTATATTGGTGCTTCAGAGCACTAGAAAAATAAAAATTTCTAAGTTAATTTTACTTTAAGCGTTGATTTTAATGGCTGTTCTTAAGACAAAGGTGATGGAGATGAAACTTGATGGTGTATAGACTCGACTCCAATTCTCTAAAAGATGCACCTAAGATGATTTACACTATTTTTCTTTTCAATGAATTTTCTAATTAAGAGAGTTGAGAGAATGCAAATTTTTGATAAAGCAACTTTCTTAATAGACAATCAAAGAAACAATTCTCATCTCTTTATCTTTTCAAAGCGCACAAAAGATGACCACTCATTACTTCACGAAAAATTCCTTTCTCTTTCAAAAACGTCAAATGCTACTCTAAAACAAACTTTGCAAAGGAGACCTTTTATATTTTCCTATTTAATAAAGCATGTAAAACTAATCTAATCAAAAGCAATTTCAAGATCTAT
Organism: Pinus taeda; assembly: GCA_000404065.3. NCBI lineage: Eukaryota > Viridiplantae > Streptophyta > Pinopsida > Pinales > Pinaceae > Pinus > Pinus taeda. Next base: position 1,998 of record APFE030063386.1, read on the forward strand.
GAAAATCTATGAAAAACTCACTCAAAAAGCAAATCAAAGGAAATTTACCTAAATTTACCTAACAAGTAAATCTAAGAAGCAAAAGCCTACTAAGATGATTCCGGGATGTTTTACTTGGCAATAATCAGTCCAAGGACTAGTTTATGCAGAATCACAAACTAATCAAAACAAAAAATCAAACTCTTTTTGTTCTTTTTTAAAATGAAATTCACAACTTAAATCAACAAGCTATATTGAAATTTTGCAAAGAGACAACTCAAAGGTAGGTTGCTCACGCGGGTAGACTTTACGACTGGTCCGACTCCTAAGAAGACTGACAAAACCAGAGATATCTAAGGTTCCACAACTTCTAAACCCAAAGTCACTACAGGACCAATACAAAAACCAAACCCTAAGGCTAAAATCTCAAGGAATTTCACTAAAACTTTCGATACTAATGGGACAAGTTCAGGCGAAGATTTTTGACAGACAACCAGTGGATCTGGGTAGTAAAGACTAAGAAAAACAAAATCTAAAGGGAAAAAAGGGATAAAATAGAAATTTTCTCAATTTTAAGAGGGTACGCAGGCAGCCTGTTTAACCAGGTGCGTCCATGCTCTGTGTGCAAAGATACAGTGCGTACAGGTACGCACTGTGTCTAACTCAGAGGGTGCGTACTACTGCAAAATGAAGAAAAACTAAATTCTAACTCGACTCTAAGCTAACCCACCCAAAAACACAGTCAAGCAATCAAAAATCAAAAGAAAAAAGACTCTTTTCAGATCAAAGTAATACTCAAAGGAAAAATCAATCACATCAATGGATTCCCCAGTGCATTCGCCAATTTTTCATGCGAAAAGAGTTATTTTTGCGGACAAAACTAACCTCCCTAGGAGTCTAAGACTCTCTAGTGACAAACAAGACAATTAAGAGCAATCCTTCTCTAAACATGCATTATCCTATGAGAAACCAAGTATTTTTCGATCCTACCTCAAGTCCAACGCTTGTTGCAGCAGTCTAGCCTCGTCGATCCAGATGAGCTCCTCCTTCACTTTGAAACCTGCATACACTAACAATCAAGCGATTACATAACACCTGAATATTCCATAAAATAAAGCATATTCAACATATAGACCAAGTAGTATATGAAACAATTCATTAACAACAAATCATTGAGAAGAATGGACTTATTTGTATTAAGGAAACAAAAAATAAACCATTAAAACCTGAGCTTGGGTGTTGTGCAAGTTCCTCCCAGGGTCCAGCAAGAGTTTTCCTCTACTTTTAAAAGCTCACCCACTTCCAAATGAAACAAGAAAGGATGGTAATCTCTCCTCACAAGCGTACAATGGAAGTCCTAATTCCAGCAGCATCTACCCTTTAGAATGTTCAGCTTTCAACCTCCCCTCCCTTGGCCCAATGACTGTATTTATAGTGTTCTAGAGGAAGTTATTCAATTCCAACATCAATGGGATACTCCCTCTTTTGGATGGGGTAGCTCCTCTCTTGATGGGATAAGTTCCTCTATCATAGGGACGCATGAACCATCTGGAGGCGCTCAATACACGTCAAACACTCTTCTAGAAAGCTCTAGAAGTGACCACAAGTAACTTTTTTAAGATGAAATTCGCGCCTTTTGACCTTTACAGGAGTACGCACCCATCCCTTGACTTACAAAGCATACAAGTACGCAGGTACAATGAGCTTGGGATGCGTACACGCGGGCAAGGTAGAGAGAACCTGCGTACCCAGAGATAAACATGATTTTAATGACTTTCTCTCTTTTTGAAGTTTGACATGAAGAGCAGAAGTATAAGGCTTGACAAGGAGGATAATATGACTATTGATGGAGCCATATTAACTGCAGATAGTCATGGTGACAAATTTCAGTGTAACAAGGTCAAAACCTCAACTCTTGAAATACACAACTATACAATCACCAAAATTTATTTGCCTCCTAGAACTTTGCAATTGGCTGAAACAATGTAAATCCCTTAGCCTGGCTCACTAACTCCCAAAACCGCACAATTTATCTCTCCTTCTGAGTGAGTACTGTACATTGTGCATTCTCAAGGATCAAGCCTTAGTCCCTGAGATCTTGAACTTCATAATTGCGCAATCACATAGGCTCCTCTATCCTCTACAATTGTCTAATATGTTGATCCAGTTCCCATCCCTCATCCTATCAAACTGAGCTTCAAGATTCCGCAATTTTCTTCCTCAATCCAGCCTGAGCTACGCATTATGTAGTCCCAAAGCTCAAGCTTCACCCTTGACTTCTTGAGTTGTGCAATTCCATAGCTACTAAGCCTCTTTGCCAACTTTTCACCCAGTTCTAGCTCAATCAATGGATCAATATGCACCATGATTAGGGCTTTATTAGATTGATGTCATCCTGTCATGAGTGGATTACAAATGTAGGTACTTTATCATGCTATGGAAATATGATGAAGAAGGAGATGGAGAAGTAGGACATGCTATAAGACACATATGGAGTTGAAGAGATAACATGATCATCAAGTGAGAAGATGAAGCAATGCCATACTATAATAGAATATCAAGATCAAGATCACATGGAAGACTCCTCATCTTCAAGTCATAAGGAGGAGGAAGAAGAAGAACATGCACCATCCTTTCAAGAAGAAACAAAGAAAGAAGTAGCAAGAAAGAGAACTTCACATCGTCACATCATCAGATAGTCCATGTCATCAGTGTCATGGCATGTCCTATCACAAATTCATCATATGCCACATCATGATTGTGGATTATGTAACTACATATTCAAAATGTATTGTAAAGTGGAAGTCCAAAGGGCACATTAAGAATATGAAGAGTCTTGTAAATTCGTAAAGTGATAGGAAGTAAAAAAATCATGAGCATAGTCAAAGAATCACAAGGAAGGTGAAGCAACACCTCTTGGTTATATATACATCATCATTGTATGAGCAAAGGAATTTTCATCTTGGCTTATCCCGCAAGGCATGAGAGAGATATACTAATTCTTTTGGGGAGAAAGGAGTGGCTCCAACGCTCCACTATTGGAGCTAGTGATGTTCATTGTATACATGTGTCTTATAAATTTTACTTAATAACAAAAGCCTTTAAGGCCAACACGTTCTTCATTCATGGATTATGAATATTTTTAAGACTATTTTGTGAATGTTTGTATTTCATGTTTTCTTTCATTCATGCTAAAGTAGTCGAACTATTTTCTTTATTTTAGTACTTATAGTATCGAGAATGTGTTGTAATTTGTTAACATTGTCCCATCCTTGTGGACTACTCAATGGGATACTAGACATATCTTTCTCATTCACTAGTTGTAATGACTATCACATCCTTTTGTGGACTATTCAAATGGATGTTAGACAGATGCTTCTTATTTGTGTGTGTCTCTATTTGGGTGGTTTTAGTGTCGGTATCTTCATCCCTCCGTCAGAGATCAAATCCTCTTGTTGCATTGCATATTATATGTCCCACCCACTCAGCTGCATTCCATCAAGATCATGGATCATCTGATGGTAGTGGCTTCTCCTACATTTTACATCATGTCCTTTACCTACTGGCCCATTTTTACTCATCAAGATCATTTGCAGTCACTTTTTCTCTTCAAAATTTGCAAAAGTATTTTCTAGGGTTTCACTGTCATTAGGTATGGGGTTTCATCAAATAGGTTTTCAAAATGTCCAATAATAGTTAATAGACACATGAGGAGGTTCCAGTACCAATAAATTTCATAAAAAAAAATTCTCAGAGATGTATTTTTCCTCAAAACTCTGTTTTGAGGAAAAACATAGTATTTTAGGTTTTATTGTATAAATTGATGTAATTTCATTTCTTTCATATGTAAATCAGTCCAGAGGCAACCCTGGTCTCCTTCCCAAGCCTTGATATCTCCAATCCCCTGCAAAGAAAACAAAAAGCAAGTCATTCAGTTCATCAAAAAACTCAAATATAGTGAAAAACTAAAAAAACAGAGTGCAAAGGTAAAGTCACATTGTACATTATGAAAGTGGGTTTTTATGAAACAAAAATTAAAGGCTCTTGGATATAAATAATTTTTCTCAATTGAAAGGCTCATTTGCATTCAAAGAACAAAGTGTGAGCAAAGAAAGGCTGTGTGTGAGCAAACAAAAGAAATTGGAGAGAAACTGTACAAAATCAGAGACACGGCACACTAGGTGAGTGGCACAGCGCACACAAGCAGCGTGGTGCATAGGGCCGCGATTCTCAATGAAAATTTCAACTGATGCATTGGGTTTGAGGCATGGTGCATAGAGCTACCAATCCCGTTTCGCTCCAAACTCCGTCAAATCACCCAAAACGCTCAAATCTTTCATTGTGCAAGTAAGTCACGATCTCTTCATTGCTAGCGAAGGAGTTTTTATTTAAGGTTTATGGTGGTTATGTGAAGAAAATCAAACCCTAATTACTTGCCATTTCTCAAGAAAATATTTCTTATGGTTTGCATTTATCATTTGACTACCGATTTTATTCTGCCCTTTCCTCACCTTTTCACTCCTTCACTCATTTTTTCTCCTTATTCCCCCATTCCCAAATTCCCATATTCCCAAAAAATCATATATCCCTATCCCCAATTCCCATTTCCAAAATCCTAACTACAAATCCCCAAACCCTAATTGTTGTCCCTAAAACTTACATATCACTCCATAATCCCCTGTTTCCCTAACAACACCTTGTCCTAGCAGTTCCAAAATCCCTCGTACTTTCTCCCTCCATAGTCCCTCATATACTTTTCCATTGGTGGCAGAAAATCAAAAAACACCATAAATTTCCTACTCTTCATCAAGAAAGCTCACCCACTAGTAGAGATGGAGTCTGATCGTTCATATGATCGTGAAGAAGAGACGCACAGTGATTCTCCTACAGAGGTACATGCACCCAGGACGCCTCATAGAGGTGGCAAACATATACGAGAGGAACCCACTACCCTTGCTAAGCTACAGGCCTACCCTCTCGCCATCACATGTTTCCAACACCAGTCCTGCCATGAGTTCTGTGAGATGGTTGCTAGAGTCAAGTTTCACCATGAGTTGGCCCGGTTGTTTGTGCTTCATTTACATTATGGTCAAGCCACTCTAGCTGGTGTAACACTCACTTTAACACCAGAATCTATTTCTCTAGCAACCGGTATCCCTAAAATTGGAGAGAAATGGAACAAAAGGCAGCAAATAGACAGGAAACATTATGAACCATACATCAAGCCCGGTTATATGAGACAACTCAGGAGAGTTTTTCCTTTTTGGTACCTGAAATATTCTTATGCTCCTTTGATGAAACTAATAATGAAGTATTTCAGCTGTGAGGGCTGGTTTTCTCGTTTATATGCCTATCATATCAGGTTGCTAATGCATTTTACTAGGGTGAGGATGGTGAATCTCCCCTAATTCATGTGCCAAAATATTGAGAAGATGACCACCCTAGTACAACACAAGACTCCTCAGCAGTAGTTCAATAGTATTTACCATTTTTCTCTCATTAAAATTGTGGTCATCCATCAGCTTGGTTTGCAGGGCATCACTTGGGAGGACTTCATTTCTCGTGAGTTTTTCACATCTCCTCAGGGACCTCCAGAGGTCGTGCATGAGATAGGTGGATCTTCATATCAACAGGAAGGTCCTGAGACACAGATCGTCAGTATGCCGGTGTTCATCACTTATCAAAAGGGCACTAGACGGTCATTTGCAACAGCAAAGTGAGTATTATCTCAACTCGGGGTGGAAGGGGTCTCACTTCCTTCATCAGCACAACAGGTTCAGGACAAAGGCAAGAGGCCATTACAAGATGAGGGGCCTTTAGGTGAGCAGGAGACTGATTTCATTTTCATTGAGGATGATTATATAATTTGGGCCCACAAAGCTCAAAACTCAAAGAGGTCATCTAGGAGCAACAGGCAGATATCAATTCTTTGTCCCTCAACTTGGAAAGGGATAAGTGGATAATAAAGTACCTGGAGCAAAGAAATAAGCAGTTTGAGGATCAGCAAGCAATTATGGAAATGCAAAACATACGGGAAAACTGCCAAGTTTCCAAAAGGAGGAAGCTGGAGCTCACTTCACTTGAGCAAGAAATCAATGCCGACCGAGAATCATGGCTTGAAAGAGTTAATATCCACTTAGAAAAATTGTTGGAGAAGGCCAATAGGGAGAAGACATTGTTGAGGCACATGGCTTATCATTACATGGCGAGAAACAAAGTCTACAAGGCGAGAATCAGGAGCTTGAAGGCAAAGTTAAAGAGGGCATCAAGGAGGCGAAAGGAGCATGATAGACTTCAGATATTGGCTGAGGCTTCCTTGGCCCAACACAATGCTTGATGGAGAATACTCAGCCCAAATTTCAAAAAATTTGGGACACTTTTTGCATTTTTAGAATTTTTGGCACAAAACACAAAGTTTTCTGCCCTATGCGACACGCCACCTGGCACTCGCTTTTGATAGGAGCCTCCAAATAACAAAAACTCAGCATTTTTGGATTTGGCATGGAAAAATATGATTTCCCACAAATGGCCAAGAAATTTGAGCAGGATTTGATCCCTCAAAAAGTTCAAAAAAACTCAAAAAATGACCTTACTACCCCTATTTTAACACACAGGAAGCAGTGTTGGGAAAACTGAATTTTGGAGGGGCATATGGAGGAAAAATTCAAAAATTCCACTTGGGTTGGAAATTCAATAGATAGACCTTTCTAACAAGCACACTTCAAGAGAACTTGGACACCTGGAAGGCCTCCAAAAGTGGCTCCAAATAGGCGTTATGCATAGAAAAATCAGCATGGCACATAGGGGAAATTTTGCTCAGTTTGACCAAGTATACTCTGTTTTTCGCCTAGCTTTTGATAGTTTGAATTTTTCTCTTTCTCAATGTCAAACTTGTGATGTAATTTAATGTAAATTAATGGATCATGATGTAAATATGTCAAATTTTCACTTATGGAGGTAGATTCATTTATCAAAAAGTTGTTTGAAACTAAATGAATCAGTTCCCTTGTTTCTGGAGGCATGTTGTTCCACCGCCTAATTTCTAGTTCTCAGTTTAGAATTAGTTGGAATAGCTCCTAAACTAGCGAGCTCAACCCCTAGAGGCTAGGATGAGCTATGCTTTGCCTATATCTTATGTTTTTTTCAGTGATTAGCATGGTTGGACTTTTGAGAAAGCAAGGAGCTTCATTGTACACTCATATCAGCATTTTGGCTAAGGAATTGAGACCAGGGTTTGCAGCACTCTTTGGGATTCATGTGGAATTTTGTTTTGGTACAATGATTTCTTCTGTATTTTGTGCATTTACTTATGTGTTATGTATGACATTAGCTATCTTGTTTCTTCTTAACTAAATAAAACAAGAGTGAAGGTAGAATCCATTGAAATTGCAGTGCTCTACCCAGGGTTTGCTTTAGTTTTTGCTGTTTTCAACTGTTTGAAGAGGATCCATGGCTTTTCGTGCTCTCTTCAATTCCTCACCTATCTAATCTCTCCATCTCAATCAATTTGAAGTGCCAAATCAGTTGCCTACCTTGCCCCATTGAGATCTCTGTAAGACTGAGCCTCATTCCCTACACCCAAGATCTACCTTTCCATTAGAGCCAACAACAACATCAATTTATTCAATCAAACTCTTTTACACACATACCTAGCCTAAAATCAGTTAGCATATCAGTCATCTCAAGCCCTTATTGATCATATCTTTGCTGATATTGACCAAGAGAGAGACCTCTCCCAACCTAGTAGGGCTAGCTACCAGGTTAAGCGTGGTTTGATGTTGGTCATGGATCCTACCTTTCTCAGCCTGAGGTAGATTTAGCCTCTAACATAGTGGTGACCATACTGGGGACGAAATTGTTTGTTTGTTAGTGTTCTTCATTTTATAAACTGCAAACGGAGTCTGAAGATTAGCCAGGTAGGCTTCGAAACGCTTTTGTTTTGCATTAGCGCAAGTAGATAAAAGCTACTTCAGTTAATCTCTGGTCTAGTCTTATAAACGAAATATCTAACTTGCAACTCACCCTAGTACATCTAATAATTCTAATCATTTGGATGATAAGCTTAGAATTTGATAGGACTAACAAGTTGCTAATGTCAATTTGATTTCGTGGAAAGAGTAGCACACTGGCTTCCAGAAGATATACCAGAGAAAATCCAGATCCTGATCCTCCTCCTGTATATGAAAACCCAATCTTATTCCAAGAATCCTTCGTCAAGAAAGTTCTATAATTCTCGTGTTCAAATCTCGTTCATGTCCTCTGGTTTTTTAGTATCTTGAAGATCTTGAGTTTGATGAACAGTTTGGTCTGTCACTGTTTGAAACAAAATCTAAAAGTGTTGTTAGTTCTACTGTCCTAAATCCAGAGTTTTTCAAGGCTGTTGAAACTGAAAAGGCAAAAAAATCAATTGATGATTGTAGAGCTATAACTAGGGTTTCTCACACCTCTAATTATTCCACATTAATAAATCAATCCGGGAACGTTTTGTTATTGCAAAGAGTAGCTCAATTCGAGGCTATTTGTCCGAGTAATGCTTAGTAGTATAGTGTTCAGAAGATTCAAAAGAAAAAAGATGCTAAGATGTAACTAAACTAACCCAAAAGATAGAATCACGCAAGACAGTTGATCAGTCAAGGGTATGGAAGCAATAACCCATCCCTCTAGAAACTGATAAAGAAAGGAAATTAGAGTATGGACTTATAGGTCTGGGAGCTAAGCAGCGTCTTGCTGAGGCTCACTACAGCCTTAGACCTTCTCTCACACCAAAACAACAAAGGCAGGTAAATAAAATGATAGAAAGTAAAATGGAACAACGAAATAGAAATGGAACAGCAGTAAATGGAACAACAGTAAAATGGAACAGCAGTAAATTGGAACAACAATAATAAAATGGAACAGCAATAATAAAATGGAACAGCAGTAATAAAATGGAACAACAATCCTTGATGAATTATGGAACAACAAGCATCAACTGTATGAACATGTTCTATACTAATATAGCAATCGGAGAATGATGAATGATATAACTATGTTTCTAAACAGAGTAACGCTATTTTCAAGTCCCACAAATATTATTTCACATGGATCCAATGATAGTAGCATTCATACCGACACTCTGTTACAGGAATGGCTGATTAAAGATGCAATTCGACCCTGAATAGATCCAATTGTACAGTGCAAAGTCATTACATGGAGAAATCATTCATACATTGATCATAACAGAGCATAGCATATCATATAAAGGATGTATCAAATTGTTGAGTAATAAAGATAAACAAACCACACACAAATCACCGTATAATGATACAAAAGCAAGTGTCCTTCGGAGCTGGGCCCTTAGCTGCCAATGGTACACCGCCTTAGGTTACTCTAGACGCAGAGATGAAATAGACACCAAGTCTTTTATATTAGTCGCATCAACAAAAGTATAACAAAACCAGGTCTCAGTGAGACTCGATGATCAAAGTTTGTTCTAAAACTTAAAATTACAAAAACAATAGTCCTCTTGCTCAATGACGCTGTTCCTTTATATAAAAGTAATGACGAAGGTATCTAGATAATCAAGATAAGTAAAACAGTGATCCCTCAGGATCGAAGATCCTGAGGGATTCGCCAATCAATTAATCCTTCTCTTTTCTTTCTCACGTTCACCGACTCGGTATCCCACATTCTTTTCCTGGACTATTCAGCTTTGATTTTCTTGATCTTGTTCGAATCTGGTTCCCCTCTGGAGGGACAATAGTTATTGTTCCTCTGCTTCTCGCTTTTGGACGACAACTCCTTGCTTCCACATCTTCCTGCATAGAAAAATGACAATTATTAGTAATTGAGATTCCGTTGTCAATTCTTGTACATTTTATTAAAATCCTTTATCTTCTTTGAATTCACGATGCAGAAAGGGTTACAATTATTATTGAAAAACCACTAAATTTCTTGTCAAAAGCATACCTTCCAAGTGCTCCACACACCCCCCTGCTTACCCTGTTTCATGGCCTCATGAAAACATTATAGTAGGACATGCAAGGCGGTGAAGAAATAGGCCGAGAGGGATATCGTGAGGAGGCTGACACCGGTGAGGCAACTAGATTATCAAGAACTGATCTATTTGATCTGCAGGCATCTCATACAAGGCCTGATATCCAGGTGCAGGGTGCCAAATAATTGGACTGCGAAATCGATACCCCAACCAGGATGGCCCTGCTTGCAGAATCTATTCCCCATAAAGGTTCAATTGGCTAGCAGCCAGCTCAAAATTCTCATATTTGAATGGTTCCCTAAGCTGGATGTTTGGGTTAGAGGTCCGGTATCGAAATTTTGCAGCATCGATGGCAAGGTCTTTAATAGTCAGGAAATATTCCAGACTATTTCGGATCAAATCTTTGTGCATGGGTCCTAATATCTCGATGACACCCGGGATCCTCATAAGGCTCCTATGCTCTCTCCATAGCGTCACTGGGTCTCTAGGTTCGGCTCGTACCGATAAATCTAGGCTATTCTCCTGTCTCTGAAAGGTGTTATAAGCTCTGAGCCATTTCAGCTGATTAACCCCAAATGAGATAAAGGCTTGGAATTGTATATCACCAACAAAAGGGCCAGGATTTAAATCAGTTTCCTGGTCTAGCACAAGGTTGTGCAAGTAAAACTCGCATAATAACCTTTGAACCTTAACTCCATAATGCTTGCAACAGTCTATAAAATCATTAACAGTGTTGATGTGGATAATTGCTCCTGCCCTAACGGCCTTTATTTTCAATCGCAAATATCGTTCAAGAAAAAATAAAGAATAATTTTTAGCAGGGGCCCTACAAGTCAAAACGTCATTATATAAGGAACACATAGTTTCCATCTGCTTAACAACACTATCTAATCGACGAGTTACCTTAGCAACCTTTTCTTGTTCCTTTTGCCATCCTTCAAAGGCCTGGCTCTCGGACTGACTAATGTCCCGAAGTTGCTGTTGTAGTTCTTCGTATTTCTCCCTGGGGACTGTTTGTTCTCGCAGCTGCTCAGCTTCTTGCTGAGCTTCCTTCATCATTTTTTGCAAGGTCCTTGTTCCACAAAGTCGTAGAGACTGGAAGTTTAACCTGGACCTTTCTATTACACTGCTTAGAGTTTAGGACCCGAATTACCCCTGAGGGTGGTGCTTCTGTTTGGGCCTCTTTGCTTTGTGTTTCCTTCTTAACGCGAATAAAGGGTTGCTGTGGTCCTCCTGCCATTGGAGCCTCTTGCTGTTCCATTGGAATGTCCATCCGTTCTTCAGGGTCAGATGGAATAGCAGTCTGTCCCTCCACAATATTTGGAACAACAACCTGTTCCTCGTTATCATTTGGAACAGTAGACTGTTCCTTGGTAGTAGGTCTCCTGATGGGGTTTCGACCAACAAAATGGGTTCTTGTCCTCGAGGTTCTTGCTGAAGTGGCCCTCCTCCTTTTCCTTGCGGTCCTTTGTATTCTCAAGTTGGCTTTCAAAATTCGAATTTGTTGTCAGAGCCTGGCTATAGTGCCCAACAACCTCTGCTATTTCTTTCTTAATTTCTTAATTTCCTTTGCCTCGGCAGAGGGTTTGGCCCTTAAGTCCGCTCCTTATTCATCTGGGATATCTTCGGGCGTCTTGGGGACAGATTGTCCCTGATTGTTGTCTTCCATTTCATTATCATAACCAGGCAGGTTTTCTTCTCCTGCCTTTTCTGCATGCACTTCCTCGGGTAATTCTTCCTCTGCGGGTCCGTCAAGGATGCCTGCTATGCTGGAGGGCTGGCCATATTCCCCCATATTGGCCAGAACTGCTGCCAATTCCTCCTCACCCACAGGGTCCTGCAACGGGCTACCCCCTGGCTGTGCTATTTCTTCTCCTTGATTGCCCTATTCGGTGGCCATTTCTTCCTCAGAGTGCTCATCTCCTTTTTCAATTCCTCCTTCCGGCTGGTCAACCTTGGCCCCTGATTGCTCCACATTTCCTTGGGAGGGTCCTCCTTCTGGTTCTGGAGGTTCGTCCGCAATTTCAATTAGTTGGGCCGTGGTTCCCTGAATCTTTTCCAACCTTCCTCGTATCCGGGCCAGCCGGGTTGATTTCCTTGGTCTCTCAGGTTGGTCGGGTGTGCCAGCAAGTTCTCTGGGTTCCCTTGGTCGTTCTGGCGTACTGGAGGATTGTTTCCATTTTGAAGCAGCATGTCTTTCTACTGCTGTCTCCTTGCGTCTCTCTGATTGTTCCGGCGTGCTGGAGGACTGTTCAGGTTTCGGGGGTGGTGCAGCCGATCCCCCCTCGACTATTGTGATTAGTTCCTCCAAAGTGCTTTGTTGTTGAGTGAGACTGTGGCTCACTATCAATCGAATCAGCCAATGGTGGCTAACGACTGCATCTATGTGCTGGGCCTTCTTCAGGCTTCGGGCCGCGTCATGTGATAATGAATTTAAAAGTGCAGGGAGAGTTACAGAACATTTTCCTTTTAAAACAGCTAAAAGTTTCAAGTGACGAGGTCTTACCACGTCTTTTCTCCCTTCGCAGGTGATATAACTCTACACTGTCTTTGCTAGCTCGGTCCAGGGTTCCCCTAGTGTTGCTGGTAGAACTCCTTTCCATTTGACTGTCAAACTTTGGCCTTCGTCCTTGAAAATTTCCATAGCCTTTTGCAATCTTTCCTTTTTCAGCGTCCATACGGGTCCAGCAGCTGGTAATCCTGAAACTTCTGCGATGATATCCTCCGTGACCGCTATCCGCTTTCCTCCTACTATAGAGTAATTTTCCTGCAAATTTTGCAGGAATTCCAACGCCACTGCTTCATTTGATTCTTGCAGGTGGCTGAAATAATTCAACCACCCTGCGTTTTCCAGGATTTTGCGGGCAGCAGCGAAGACTGTCAGCTCGTGAGGTTCGCTTCGGACCATCTTTCCCCCCATGATTCTACTCAGAATTCTTAATGGAACAGCAACTTCTTGCGGTGTTTGCGACGCAAAGAGGATGATCGTCACCAAATTTTGGAAAAGATCACAGAGCATGCAACGAAAAAAGGATCGTGGATGGAAATTTCCGTAGAATGGAATCATCATACCGTTAAACCATGCCATTCCTTCGTACATTATCTCGCCTGAATGGTGTGCAACCACATAATATATGGAGTAATGAGGTTACCTCCCCCCCGTGATCTGATAGGCTGTCCCCAGCCATCAAAGAGAGGAGCAGCAGCCAGTCGGAAGTCAAATCATAAAGAACAGCATATGGAATTATGCCATGTTTTAGAAAAACAATGAAATGCCGAAATCGAGGCAAAAAGGTAGATCGCGTTTTTCATAAGAGCCTGTGTGATATAATGATGAGCCGGGGGATGGGACGTCTGTCAAGCGTACGAAGTCTCCAATGGTCATTGTCAGTTCCGTTGCCATGATTGGTGGTAATGAATATTCATGCGATATATACATCGGGGTGTGACATATGATCTATGCAAAGGATATAAGAGACAAAAGAATTTAATATCATACCTGTTGGCGTAACTATTACGACTTCTATGCCATTAACAGAGCTCTGCTGCCAACAGGTGTTCATAACCTTGGCAGAGTTATTTATTTCACCCTCCGGAACCATGATCCTTTGTGTATATTCTGAATAGTGCTTTGTCAAAATGCAGGCCATCATGTTGGCTTGGTAACCAGATAGCCATAATGCCATTCATAAGGTGTTGACAATAATACTGAGAGAGGGGGTGAATCAGTATTATCTAATTCTTTTACCAAATCTTTCTTATTTATACTTTGAATTATTTTTGCATACCAATACCATAAATAATGAGCATGAACAAGAAAAGCAGACA
>APFE030063393.1:0-13397 GCA_000404065.3 Pinus taeda
AAAAAATAACCATGTCACAAAAATGTTTACAACAAAAGCTCCAAAATGGGCTGGAAGGCAGAGAATCACTAAAGTGCAAAATGCAAATGTTCAAGAAGTAAAATACGAAGGCTATAAGCCTTCCTACTTATACACTACGAGGACCTCCAACATCCCTCCTTAACTCAAGGGGCTTGGCTACTCAAACTGCAAGAAATCAACCACTTCACAAAAGCTGCTCGGCTGCCCTTGGGAATCATCTTTGGTGGGTTGCTGAACTCCAAGCTAATGGTGGAGAACTCAAGGAAGGGGCCATTTAGTGTAGGAGACACCCTTCCTACAAATCCTCAACCTTGTTCCCTCGTATTTGGTTATCAAATGGCTCATAAATGCTTGACCTTGGTCCAAAAGTTGTCCAAAAATCTGCAATAAACACGTATTAGACTTCATGATCAAGTGATTATTCTCATTCATTCAATTAACATAAATATACTCAAAAGCATGCATAAACTATGAAGAATAGTGGATTAATCGAGAGTAATAGGCAAAATGAGCCCAATAAGTTACTCATTTTCAGGGCTCATCAGTGACAAAACACTTCATTTAGTTTTTATGATAGATTAGTTGCAATTTCATTTGCAATCATAGTTTTTCATTTAGTTGCAATTCCATTTTCAGTTGTTCATTAAGTTTTGATTCTGCAATAAATTAGACAATATTTGTAATCTTATTTTCAGTATTTCATTTTTGGTTCATCATAGATAGCTGCAATCTCATTTTCAGTTTTAATATCTCATTTAAGCTTTGATTTTGTAATTGATTAGATAGTAGTTGTAATTTCACTCTTAAGTCCTTTTAGTTCATGTTTTGTAAACAGTCATAATAGCAAGAAGAGAAACTATGTTTTCATTTTCTTGGTTAAAACTTTACTTCCAAATCTGGCTTAAAGCACTTTTATCTCTCATTTCATTTTCTCTGGATTCTTAACAGTAATAGATTTAAGATTTTGTTAGGAATTAAAGTATCAAAATCCCAAAACAACTTAAAACTCAAAAACACTGAAGTAGGAAGGGCCATCTAGCACATATAGTACACTACACTTCATCAGTTTACGATACCCGGATTGATAATTTATGTAGAGCAATTTAGGACACTAAATTGACCAAAACTTTTGGCGTCGTTGCTGGTGAAGTGTAACTAGGTAGCCTTATCTCTTACATTCATTAAAAAAAATAACAAAACAACAAAACAAAACAATGACATGCATAGAGAAAGAGATTCTAGGGGTCGATTTATAGCTAGGGGCAGAAGTTCAATTCCCACAACTGCACCTACTCCAACAAGAGTTTGAAAAGACACACTTCCATCCCAGACTCATACTCCCAGCCATTGGATTCCTAGAATTCAAGGGGCAAAAATTCAATCAGAAGATTCTCCTACATCATCCACCAAAACAGTCCTAGGAGAGAAGATATTTTCACCTCCACAGGGGAGCCTATTGTAGTTGAAGAACTAGGAATACCCAGTGAGGAAGAAAAAGTAGAAACTCCCTCTCATATTCCATTGATAGAAGAACCATAGGAAGAGGGAATAACCTTGTAGGTTGAGCTTTATACTGACTCTGAGGAAACTATAATGGTAGAAGAAGAACAAGATGGAGAATTCTCACTGTTTGGAGGAGGGGGTAGAGGGAGAGGTAGAGGAAACAATGGAGGAGGTAGAGGTAATACTAGAGGAGGCAGAGGAAATAGGGTAGTGGATAACTGATTTGTATTCCCTATAGTGGATGAGGAAACACATACCACAATGAAAAGCATTTCACCATCTGTCCTCCCAAACTTTTATGGGTTGAGAAGTGAGGATCCTGAAACATTTTTGTTTAAGTTTGAAGTCTTGTGTAGAACCTATGATTATCTAGAAGGCCCTCAGAAACTCAAATTTTTCCCTTCAACACTAGAAGGGGCTACTTTGAAATGGTTTATGGGGTTAATCACTCAGTCCATTAGAACTTGGAATAACATGAAACAGGCATTTTTGGATAGATACTTGGATTATTGTATGCCTACATTATGAGTTGTTCAAAATGATGCAAAAAGAAGATTAAAACTTAGAGGATTTGCTTGAGAGATTCAACTATAATTTGAAAAGAGCAAAAATGAACAGTCTAGATGAAGAAACTTTGAAATTTCTCTTGTTAAAGGCCATTAGAGATGAATGGATATATATCCTTAACATGATGGGGAAGGGAGATATCTCTCAACTTCTATTGAGTGACATAGCAGAACTATGTATTCATCTCTCAAGAGGGAAATCTATAACCGGGAAAGGACCGAGATATCCTTCTCTTGTTAGAGCAAACAAATCTACAACCGGATCTGTAAGTAGGGCAAAAATTGGCAATATGCTTGATGAGTTTAAAACTGACATTTTAGGGAGACTTAGTGAGCAGCTAGACACCCTTAAAATTCAAAACAAGCAGAAAACAAAGGTTGATGCTTTATCCATCTTTTGCCCAAAATGCAGAAAGCAACATGCTCTAAGGGAATGTCCTTTAGATGCAAACATTGTAGAAACTTGTATGATTTGTTTAAAAAGTCATGAGACCAAGGGTTGTCCCTCAATCCCAGGTCTTAAGGCTATCTTTCAAGAGGAAAAAGTCCCAAATCCTGCAGAACCTCTTTTTTTTGTTGCAAGAAGACCTTGGCAAGGGCCACAAAATCAAGGATTTAACAATCCAATGTATTTTCAGCCCCCACCAAAGTGGAATTCTTGGCAGCAACCTTAGCCTCAACCTCAATCTTAGTATCAACCTCAACCATGGGCACAAGGGGTACAAAATCCTTATGGGAGATTTGCTCAATATTGTCAGAGCTATCCTCCCCAAAACTAGCAGCAAAGTCAACAACCACAACTTCCAAATCAAAACCCTCAACTTTCATTGCCATTTCCACAACAACCTCCACAACAAAGTCAAAATCCTCAACTCTTGCTTCGATTTCAACAAAAACCAAACCAGTTACCTGCCCAACCATTACGAAAACCCAATAATAAAAACCCTCAGAATTCTTACATGGTAGAAGGACAACAATTTCCAACTTACATGATTACCCCTCTACATCTTAATGATGTTCAACTTAGATCTTCTAGAATATTAGAAAAGGAAAAACCTTCTATAGTCATTCAAGAACAAGATAACTCTAAGGAAGAATCTAAAAGTCAATAAAAGTTTTGAGGGGACATCCCTCGAAAACCAAAATAGTGAAAAAGAAAAACAAAAAGAATCAATAAACATAACTCCTATCATTGAGCAACCTGCATCTACTTCTACACCTCCTTTTCCTGAGAGATTACAAATTGATAGAGGGGTAGAAAAACATATCTTGTTGCCCAATTATGATTTTCTAGATGAATTGAAGAATGTTTATATCAAAATTCCTTTGTTACAATCCATTAGAGAAATTCCTATTCTAGCTAAGACAATAAAGGAGTTGAGCATCAAAAGACCAGGAAGAAAACCAAGAGAAACAAAAAGAATTCACCTTGTAGGAAAGATAGCAGACATCATGATGGGAAAGCTTACCATGTAGAAATATGTGGATCCAGGAAGTCCAATTGCCAAGACACATATAAATGGGATCGAAATTCAAAACACATTGATTAACTTAGGGGCAGCAATAAACATTATGAGTAGACAAACTATGGGGCAGCTTAAACTTCCTAACCTTCTTTACACACCTACCTTACTGCAACTTGCAGATAGATCAGTAATCAAAGAAAATGTTGTGCTAGAAGACACTTCAATCTCCTTAGATTCTTGGGAATATCCCGTTGATTTCATGATTTTAACTCCAAGGAATAATCTAGGAGGACACCCACACATATTAGGAAGACCTTGGCTGGCCACAACTGATGCTTTTATTAGTTGTAGATATGGTGACATGTATATTTCTAATGGTAACTCAACAAAGAAATTTACTTTGTATCCTCCAACAAAAGCAATCACAGAAATACATGACAAGAAATGGATTGATGAAGAAGATGATATTCAACCTCTCTTTACTATGTCAGAAATCAATGAAGATAGTCAAATTCTGAACACATTGGAAATTTTTGAAACATCTTCAGAGTATGATCATGCACAATTCCAAGAAAAATCTAATGTTGAATACTTGTCATCTAGGAATATGTCCCTCTATTCTATGGAAGAGTTTGGTAGCTCTACAATTGAAATTTTTCTAGGTAGGACATTGAACATAAACAAAAACTTGGAGGAACTACAACAAGAGAAGCTAACCAAAATATTACAAAAACATTCTGCTGCATTTGCATGGGAGTATACTGACATGAAAAGTATTGATCCTAAGACTTGTATCCATCATATCTATATTGAGGAAAGCAGTAGACCAATCAGACAACCTCAAAGAAGAATGAATCCAAATATTAAGGAAATTGTGAAAGAAGAGCTCCAAAAATTACTCAATGTAAACTTCATTTACCCAATTTCAGATAGCTGATGGGTTTCTCCTTTGGTAATTGTGCTTAAAAATAATGGTAAATGGAGGGTGTGCATTGATTACCGATAATTGAATAGAACAACCTTGAAAGATAACTTTCCTTTGCCCTTTATAGATCAAGTGTTAGATACATTAGCAGGTAAAAAGTATTTCTCATTCTTGGATAGTTTTAGTGGTTATAATCAAATTCAGGTAGCACCTGTCGATCAGGATAAAACCACATTTACTTGTCCATGGGGAACTTTTGCCTATCGAGTGCTTCCTTTTGGGTTATGTAATGCACCAACAACATTCCAAAGAGCAGTACTAGGAATTTTTTATGATCTAATACATGATTTTGTAGAGGCATATATGGATGATTTTACAGTCTATGGTAACACAATTGAAGAAGCTTTGGAAAATTTGGAAAAAGTCCTTAAAAGATGTAAAGAAACAAACCTTTCACTAAGCCATGAAAAATGCTTTATGATGTTTACAGAAATTATTGTTTTAGGACATCACATTTCAGGAGATGGGATTAAAGTTGACAAATCTAAAGTTGAAATCATCTCTAAGTTATCAATTCCAAATTGCCAAAGAGATGTTAGAAGTTTTCTAGGATTTACAAGGTACCATAGAAGATTTATAGAAAACTTCACTAAATAGCATCTCCACTCTTCAAATTTCTTACAAAATATTGTGAGTTCAAGTGGAATCCTGATTGTCAACTAGCATTTGAAACCTTGAAAGCAAAAAAATCTTAAGCACTTATCTTGAGAGGACCAAATTGGAAACTTCCTTTCCATATTTCTACAGATGCTTCAGATATAGCTCTGGGAGCTGTATTGGGACAAAAATATTTGATTCCTTATGCCATTTACTGTACAAGTAAAAATTTGACTCCCACTAAGTTGAATTATACTGTGACTGAAAAAGAATTCTTAGTTGTTGTTCACGCAATTAACAAGTTTAGACACTACATAACAAGCTATGAAACTTTTGTTCATACATATCACTTTGCAATTAGATATTTGATGAATAAACCTATTACTAATGGCATAGTTACAAGATGGGTTTTACTTTTGCAAGAATTCAACATTACTGTGCTAGATAGACCTAGAAAACAAAATAGAGTTGTTGATTTCTTGTCCAGGATTCAGAATATCAAAGAAGACTCTCCAGTTGAAGATAAGTTTCCTGATGAATATCTCTTTACAGTAACTACGCAAACTCCTTGGTTTGCAGATGTTGCTAACTACTTGGTTACAGGGAATTTACCTTCACATTTATTTCCTAGAGAGAAAAGAAAGATTATTCAAGATAGTGAAAGATATTCATGGATCACTAACGAATTGTATAAAACAGGGCCAGATCTTATGATCAGAAGGTGTGTCAGGGAAGATGAAATGCCTGATATTCTCAAAGCATGTCATGATGAGCCATGTGGTGGACACTTTTCTGACAAGAGGACAGCCTATAAAATCCTTTCTTTAGGATTTTTGGCCATCCATCTTCAAAGATGCTAAAGAATATGTCAGAATGTGCAGTAGCTGCCAAAGGGTAGGGAAACCTGCTCCCTCAAATGAAATGCCATTACAACCTCAAGTACTATCAAACCCTTTGAAAAATGGGCTTTAGACTTTATTGGACCTATAATCCTCCATCCAATCAGAAAAAATATATATTGGTATGCACTGATTATGTCACCAAATGGGTAGAAGCCAAAGCATTACTTTTTGCTAACGAAAAAATTGTAGTTAGTTTTCTTTTTGAGGATACTTTTTACTCGCTTTAGTGTTCCAAGAGAAATTGTGATAGATCGGGGACCTCAATTCACATCCAAAATGTTGGAGAAGCTTATGGAGGAGCACAAAATCAAGCATAGGAAATCCACTCCCTATCATCCACAAGCAAATGGTCAAGTGGAGTCTACAAATAATGTTATTGAAATAATCCTCACCAAGACTGTGAATCTACATAGAAGAGATTGGGCACAAGGGCTTCCTATGGGCCTATAGAACTACATGGAGGAACACAACTGGACATACACCCTATGAACTTGTTTATGGGAAACAAGCCCTGTTCCCCATAGAGTTTCAAGTCAAAACTTTCAAGATGGAAGTCCAGTTGGGGATGGATTTACTAGAAGCTCAAAAGCATAGATTAGAACAATTGAATGAACTTGATGAAATCAGACAAGAGGTTGTTCAAAGGACTGGTCTAGTTCAGCAATAGAGGGCTAAATGGCATGACAAATACTTCAAGGACAAGAAGTTTCAAGAGGGATATTGGGCACTGTTATTTGATTCAAAGTTTAAATATTTTCAAGGGAAGTTTCAAACTCATTGGCTTGGGCCATATGAGATTGAAAAAGTTTTCAGTAATGGAGCAGTAAGGATCAGAACAATAGATGAAAGTCAAACTCCTCTCCTTATGAATGGTCATAGATTGAAAATTTATCAAAAACGAATCTCAAAAGAGGAGTTCATCAATATCTTTCAAAACAATTCTGAAATGAATTTGGTAAAGAAGAATCTTTCTTCTCCACCAAATTAGTCTTTGTTTTTTCTATCTAAAAAAAAAAATGTATAAGGTTGAAAACCAATCGCTGATTGGCATGCTTATATAGAAAATACAGGGTGAAAATTAGAAGCTTCGGACACCCTACATTTTCCATTTCCTTTTCTGAAAAAATAAAAAAAAAAATAAAAAAAAAAAAAAAAAAATAATATATATATATACTATAATATATATATATATATATA
The DNA here is from genome assembly GCA_000404065.3 of Pinus taeda. Taxonomy (NCBI): domain Eukaryota; kingdom Viridiplantae; phylum Streptophyta; class Pinopsida; order Pinales; family Pinaceae; genus Pinus; species Pinus taeda. The sequence continues at coordinate 7,238 of APFE030063393.1, forward strand.
GGTATATATATATATATATAGTATATATATATATATATATTATATATATATATATAGATATGGTGACTCACTTTGCATTCTGCAAAATTCATTGTTTTATCTCATTTTCACTTTGTTTTACTTTTTAAAAGTTCCACTTCACTCCACTACTATATTCCACCAATAAATTTTTCCTTTCCAATATTTCTTCCATCTCCATTTTTCATTTATCACCTTGTCATATTTTCACTCACGCAGCCATCTCCATTTCATTCATTCATAAAGTGATATTTTACTCTTTGTTGTACATTCTACAGTTGTTTCCACGTTTTGTAGATGTTCCTGTTTCGTAGCTAATCTTGTTTTGCAGCCAATCTGATTCTGCAGCAACAGTTTGATCTTCAGTCCAAACATAAAGAGGCCAATTTATAATAAAATTTCATATGCAGGTAATTGAGGAGAGAACAACTTTTGAAGACCAATAACATCCAAGCATCTGTGGAAGCAAACAATAAGAGATTAGCAAGCGAAAGGTATGGTTCTAAAAGGTAAAAACAAAAACTTATTTCAAAAAGCAATATAAAACATAAGTTTGTATAACTCATATAATCACATGACTCCTTGATTTATCATTATGAGATTTGACTGCCATGATGATTCTGCCACACCTTCCTTCTTTAATACCTAACAGCCTAATGATGCAATCTCTATTTTAAACTCAATGAATCGTACTTAACTGGACTTCTCCAATACACCTGTTAAATGGTTAGATTCATGACATAACCTATTTGAATATGACTCCTCAAAACCCTGATTCTTAATTTATTTCACCAAGTTTTTATCTTATACTTCCACAGCCTTTTCATGCATACAAACACTCTGTTACATTATACACACAATCACTCTATTTTCGTATTTCTGTGTATAACAGTCACTCTACTTTTCATGCAGTTTATGCATACAACCACTCCATTTTCATATACCTTGTGCACTCTCTGTTTCCACACATTTTATGCATGCAGTTACTCTGTTTTAATATACCCTGTATCTACAGTCGTTTTTACTTCCATATATTCTGTCATTCGGTCCCCATATCCATAGTTATTTTTGTTTCTATATACCAGTTGTTTCACTGTCGTATACACAATCCTCTTTACGCAGTCACTCATTTCTCAAACAATGAAGGGAATTTTGAAGAATAGCAGAGAATAGAGGTGATGGGGCTCATCGTCAGAACTAAACCCATAGGGGTGAAGTACATGGAAGGTTATCCCCAACTGAAAGGAATGTTGCAGAAGGCTGGTTGCTTGAGTTTCATTGAAAAATTCAATGGTCACCATAAAGAAATCACGAAAACATTTTCCAGATCGTTTGATGGAATGGACGTGGAAATAGGTGACATAAAATTTGCAGTGACCGAGTCTTTTATTGCTAAAGCAACCGAGCTACCAAGGCTAGGAGAGAGGTGGTTCAAGAACAAAGAATTTCATGATGAAACCTGGAAGGTCATTCTCAAAAATCCAGGTATGGACACTTTAGTTTTTAGGAAAGGGATTCCAATCTCTGCACTTAAGAGCAAATGGAGTAGCATGTTATTAATTTTGCAAAAATTTATTACATGTGAGGGAAGCTTCAATTCCATGTATGTATATCACATAAGACTGATAATGAATTTTCTTGAAGATGGAACCCTCAATCTCCCATTTTTCATGTTGAATAGTTTGAGAAGAATGGCCACTAATGTTTAGAAGAAAATTGAAGGACTAGAAACCACTCTTTATCACCATGGACTAGTAAAAATTTTAGTTGAATATCACTTAAAGAGTGTAGGGGACACATGGGAGGACCTTCCAGAATTTCCTAAGGGAAGTCTTGTAAAAAGAAGTAGGAGAAGGAAGACTAGTCTCATCATTCAAAACACTCTTGAAACTTCAGCAGAAAAAAAAAATAATGAAGAAGAGCCCATCTCTGAAACGTTATCAGAGATCAGAAAGAAGACAAAACAGAGAAGAAAAATGAAAAAAAGGTTGAGGAAATCCAAAATAATATTTCTGAAACTTCATCATCTAAGGATAATGAACAACTTCTTTCTAAGAGACTTATCAAAATCAGAGAATAGGTCAAGAAAGATAAAGCGAAAGGGAAGAGAAAACGGGTTATAGAGGAAGAAATCATAGGCTCCCAAAGTTTGAGGTGAAGTTATAGACTCAGGGGCAAAGTGAAGAAAGAAAAATCAAAAGAGACCCAGTTCATAGATTTGGGGGAAGAAACTCCAACTCAGTCCCATGACAATATTCCATATGAGCAAAGCCCACAAAACTCTCCTCAAAAAAACTATGAAAGCAGCCCAAGGAGAGCCTCTCCAGGCATTGATCCAATCCAACTGTAGATTTATGACTACATAGATTCATTGGAGAAAAAGAGTACATCAGTGGACCCAGGGACTTCATCTAATCCTAAGCAACCTACCACATCACAAGAGATTTTAACTATCTCACTTAAACATGAAATCTATGAGCTAGAAGTCCTAAATAGGCACATCCACAAAGAAAATGAAGCCTTAACAAAACAAGTTGGATAAAATTATCCACGATAACACTATGCTTCACTTGGGTTTATGGCACAAGAAGAACAGAAAACTAAAAAGAGAGAATAAGAAGCTAAACAGGGCACTCATTGACCTCAAGTACAAATTTCTCATGAGGAAGCCTAGGATGGCAATTGGTGCAAAGAAAAGCAAGAAGAGGTTGGATGTTTGGGCTGAAGTCTCAGAAAAAATGCATTAGAAGGAGGGAATTCACAATTTTGATTGCATGGGGACATGCAATAGTCTTGCAGTGGAGGTATGTTGAGTTCCAAAACTGCCTTTCCCTTAGCTACTTTTCTCATCCTTCCTTCTCTGTTTTTCCATGAAAAATGCATCATTATTATCAAAAACCATTATACATTAAGGAGTATATTTTAGTGATTTAAATGTTATATTGTTATGTTTTCTATTTGAATAAGTTTTTGTCTTTTAGCTACGGAATGCAACCACATTCTGCATCTAATTGGTTGTTATGCATCTAATTGGTTGTTCTGCAACTACTTCCATGCTTTTGTAGGTTCCAGGTGTCAAAAGAGGAAAAGGACTACATGGGTAGCTTGGAAAACAGTAGGGCATGGATCGTATCCTATTCATCTAGCCTAGATCGATGAAGAAGACTCCGGTCAAAGGGAAGCCAAACATAGAAACCTATGGCAAACAAGACTCTGTTTTGCACATGTTTCTCAGTGACAGGGATCTAAAGCAGTTTCCTGAGGCCACGGACTTCATCTGCTAGCTACACAAATGGAATCCAACAACCATTACCATAAGGTTTATGTTTTCAAGCAACCAAGGAAAAGAATTCCGCATACTTGCCTGCCTACATGTTTTGTTGTAGCTTATTTCTCTCTTTAAAATAGTTGTATATTTCTCTATAAGTACATGTGTGAAGAACGCATAACAAGTTAAGTTTTTGCTTATGTATTAAGTTCAGATTTCAACTCTGTAGTTTGAAGAACTCATTCTTTATTTTAATATAAAGACTATGTTTCATGGATACCTGAAGCATTGTTGGAGTGTTGATTAAGTGCTTATAATCTGAGACCTTTGCAGAGGGCCCCCGCGTTGGTCAAGGTTACATTTTTTTTTTGTCTTTCATAGTTAACTGTAAATTCACTGTGTTTTTTTTCCATGATGTTTATAACCATTTTCTAAATCTGTTCATAATGCAGCTTGTGTCATCTTCTTATTAGCACAGCATAGCTCTTTTGTTTCACTACTTTCTAGTTTCTTATCAATAGCTTGAATTTGATGTCAGTATCATAGAGTAATTTGGATTTACTGATCATTAGTCTAGTTTCTTTCATTTGTTGTTCATTAGTTTTTTTTTTCAAATGCCCTTTTGTTGTTAGTTTAGTAACTCATGTTGTAAGTGAATGTTTCCGAAAGCCCTTTGAGCTGATGGTTCATCCTAAAACTAAGTGGTGAAATATTTCATTTATGAATGAGTCTTTCTCTACATTTTTATGTTTACTTTTTCTTAGAACAACGAAGTATGGAGTCCCTCAAAATGATATCACAAAGAGGTCTCCCAAAATTGTGTAGCAGAGTGACAAAGCACTTCATTTAGTTTTTATAATAGATTAGTTGCAATTTCACTTTCATTCTTAGTCTTTCATTTAATTTTGTTGCAATTTCATTTTTCAGTTTTAGAACAATGAAGTATTGAATCCCTCAAAATGCTATCACAAGGAGTTTGTTCTCCCAAAATTGTGTAGCATAGTTACAAAACACTTCATTTAGTTTTTATGATAGATTAGTTGAAATTTCATTTTCAATCATAGTTTTTCATTTAGTTGCAATTCTATTTTCAGTTGTTCATTAAGTTTTGATTCTGCAATAAATTAGACAATAGTTGTAATCTTATTTTCAATATTTCATTTTTGGTTCATCATGGATAGCTGCAATCTCATTTTCAGATTTAATATCTCATTTAAGCTTTGGTTTTGTAATTGATTAGATAGTATTTGAAATTTCACTCTTAAGTACTTTTAATTCATGTTTTGGAAACAACCATAATAGCAAGAAGAGAAACTTTGTTTTCATTTTCTTGGTTAAAACTTTACTTCCAAATCTGGCTTAAAGCACTTTTAGCTCTCATTTCATTTTCTCTAGATTCTTAATAGTGGTAGATTTAAGATTTTGTTAGGAATTAAAAGATCAAAACCCAAAACAACTTAAAACTCAAAAACATTGTAGGAAGGGCCATCTAACACATATAGTGCACTACACTTCATTAGTTTACGATACTCGGATTGATAATTTATGTAGAGCAATTTAGGACACTAAATTGACCAAACAGGACTACCTGACGCACAACTATTTGCAGTGTGTGTCGCGGATGGTCACTTTGAAGACGTCATACACTTACTAACAATAGGAACTACCTCAGAAGGTTACACCGTCCAATAGAAGAAGGAGTTAGTGGTACGCGTGATAGACTTCTCTGTCATTGTTGGACATCTATACAAAATGGGGTTTAATGAAGTATTACGAGGATATGTACCAAAGTTTGAAACAAGCAATATCCTTGTGGAAGCTCATGGGGGCGCTGCAGGAGGGCATTATGCAAGAAGGGCAACCACGCAAAATATTCTACACTCAGGGTTGTGGTGGCCAACCCTCCATAAGTATTCAAAAGCTTACTGCAAGGCATGTGATGTGTGTCAAAGGAATGGTAGGCCATCATGAAGGGATGAGCTTCCTCTGAATCCACAAATGATGTTACGACCTTTCGAGGAATGGGTGATAGAATTTTTGGGACCCATTCAGCCCCAAGGGAAGAAGATGGGAGCGTGGTACATTATCACCGCGACTAAGTACTTGACTCGATGGGAAGAGGCACAACCTGTGAAGGAATTCAAAAGCATGACTTCTGGAAAGTTTCTCTTTGAGTATGTACTGATGCGATTTGGGTGTCCAAAGATTTTGATGAGTGATTATGATACACATTTTCTGAATGAGACGATTAGCGCACTGAAGGAGGAATTTCAAGTATATCACCAGAAAAGCACGCCTTATCACCCACATGATAATGGGGCGGTGGAAGCATTCAATAAGGTGTTGGAGAACATGCTGACCAAGGTTTGCAATTCTTAGCGATGTGATTGTGACTTGTGCATACTCGTAGTACTATGGGCCTATCGGATGACATGCAAAAAGTTGACTGGACAGATGCCCTTTAGGCTTGTATATGGTGTTGAAGCAGTGATGCCCATGGAATACATTGTGACTAGTCTATGCATAGCGGCACTCATAGGTATGATGGATCACGAAGCCCTGGAAGAGAGGCTCGTGTAGCTGGCTGAGCTTGAGCAAGAGAGATTTCTAGCTGGATTTCACCAACAGGTCCAAAAGCAGTGCAAAAAAGCACTGCATGATCAACACATTAAGTTGCATGCTGTTATGAAACCAACTCAAGAAAAGACAGAAAATATAGATCAACGCCTTAGAATTCAACCTCTTCGAGGGGGCAACCTCCTTTACATTACATAAATGAACAATTCTTGGATGATACAAATGAAAGACCTCCTTTCTATATATAGGAGTCTAAGGGGTCATAACATAATCAGAGCATATATAAAAATAATAATG
>APFE030063401.1:0-10338 GCA_000404065.3 Pinus taeda
TAGGACCTAGGACTTAGGACTTATGAGGGGATTAAAACATTTTCTAACCCTCAAGAAATTTTACATCATGACTTTTACAATTTTACATCTCCAGGGGGAAAACCCATTTGACATAGACCCTCATAGATCACCCAGTTCTGCGACCAACTATAATCTAGCATATCAACGCACTAGGATTCCCCTAAGATTCTAATGACAAAATTCATTCCGGCTTTGGGGTTAGGCTGAAGGAAAACTCTGCCAATCATGGATCGATGAGACAAAAAACCTTCCAAAACGTAGATTATCACTAGAAAATTAGGTCCACCTAGGAAATTGACATACATTACACAACTCTGCTAAGATTATTTACAATTTACACATGCAGACTGGGTTTACAGCATAACATGATCAGGTCTACGATGACTGTCGAATGGCACGGACACGTCAATCAAGCGCTACCCTTTTGCGAAGAAAAGGGGGTGTACTGCTAAGGGTAGTTGACACGTAGTGGTCAACAGAGTCAAATAGGTCATTTGATACCTCCACACCAAGTCGGCCCTATAATGATGAAGTCAGCCTACATTAGGGAAATTCAACCCACATAAGAGGCTATATATAGACAAGTAGTTCGATCCATTTGCTCAATCACTCAACAAGTTCGATACTCAAGAAAGAGATGTAGTAAAAAGTGCAAAATTCCAAGAGAAGGAAGAAGATTGCAGAAGAAGAAAAAGTCGAAGTTTGGGTTATCTTTCACTCACACGTGCAAAGTTGTTGGGCTATTGTTGGGGCCAAAATTCTGAATTCTACTGTAGGTCGAAGTTCTATTGTTGGGGTCTAAATTTTGCTGCTAGGGAGGCCAAAATTTTGTTGTTGCTAGGTCAAAATTTTAGGTCGAAGTTACTACTGGAAGAACATCACTTGGAGCAGAAGGAAGGGTTGACTTGGTGATTGAGGGAAGTCTGTGTCTAGGTCAAAAAGAGTCTTGGAATATCTCATCTTGTCTTTGAATCTCCCAAAGGAAGAGTTCTGACTGGGTTTTCCCCTTATAGGGGTTTTTCCGTGGCTGTCTGCCTACATCTTGTGTCTCTTGTTCTTGTGATCTTCATATACACATAAATTGGTAATTGCTTGATGAAAAATAATTTAATAAAGAAGTAAAAGAAGCCAACATAATTCACAAGTAATTATCAAAGAAGAGGAATCAAACCCTAATTACTACTAGCATTGATTTCTCAACAAAAAGAAGAGGAAGCAACAAATAACAGCTTAAGCAGACATTGATGAACTATCTTCAAGACTTGAGGATGAGTTTGCTCTCATAGCTTTCCTATCTATCTCAACCACCATAGGAGTCAGGTATATCGGTAATGGGGTGTCATGTCACATGACAAGACTTAGAGAGTATTTCTCCAGATACAAAGTAGAGGAGATAGGCTTCCAAATATAATGGGAAACAAGTCCAAGCGTACTCCAGTTGGGAGAGGGACAGTCACATTTTAGAGCGAGTCGGGAAAAAATATCCATGTAAGGGTTGCGTGGGAGCACCCCCCCTCAAATCCGCACCCAAGCATGCTCCCTGTGGGACCACATCGAGAGTGGGAGTGAATTTTTGGAGCACACTCCCTAATTTTTTTCACTCCCTAGCTTTTTTCACAAATGTTTTTTGCAAACACGTTCCAAACACAATGTATTTTCAAAGAAACAATATTTTTTGAGTGAGGTAGCCTAATTACCAAGCCTGTGGCCCTAGTATTGATATGCAATTCATGGTAATGTTAAATTCTTAAAATAAAAGTGACATTATCCTTTATCTTTCATTTTCAGCCTTCTACTTAAATTTTTAACATTACCATGAAATGTCTTAGAATGTTTGACAGTGGTTCTGACCTCATTGTATTTCATATGGAGAAAGTAGAATTTTAGATCTCACTCAATGTTAATTTTAGGTATGTTCTATGCTAAGAGCAATTTATTTCAATTTTCATAGTTAGCTCCATATCTTTTCCAAATTAGCAATCACATCAGCATTAAAGTAACTGCAGATAGAACACAAACATAAATCGCAAAAGACAAGCCAAGACAAGAGGACACAAGATGTGGCGCCAGCCAGGGACAAACCCAAATGTGGGCAAAACCCTTGATCAATTCTTCTTTTATGTTCTTCAATAGTTCAACAAAGAAAGAGAGAGAGATAGTACATTTACAACAGAAGTCAACACTTTGACTTTCTAGATAAGAGAATAGATCATCTCTACATGAGATCAGTTGAAGACATGCTCCTTCAACTGACTCTCCAAGGTGACTCCTTCACCTGTCATTGTGTTGCATCTCGTCCATATCCTGCACCTCATCATATTGCAACATCATACCATGTTCCTGAGCTGCACCATGTTGCTTTACTGCTGAGTTATACGCTTTACACAACTTGCTGCTCTTTATCATCATCATGTTGCCGCTCTAGCTGTCACTGCTTATTAGATAGGTCACCTTAAACTGTCCTCATGAATAGCCTCATCAATACATTGGTTGGGGTACAAACTCCGTCTTGCTACAGCACCCTATTCACACCCATCAGATTCAACACGGCCTCTTGATCAAGCATAATAGACTGCGGTATTGTCTCCCTTCCTAGCTATTGTCAAATGCTGGAATATAAGGCTAGAACCAGCCTCCATACTCATCCAACAATCCACTAAAAGGGCTCAGTCCATCCACAATGTCTTCTGTGCAATCCGCTGCCCAAGACAGAGATAAACCTTGCAACAAATGCCCTTACAAACAGCCCAGAAGTAGACTCCTGTAATGTGGCCTTAATGCTGGTTCATTTGCACTTCAAAACAGTTATGAGAATGACCCTAACGTCCTTCCCTTCTTTACTAAAGTTGACTGCCTTTTCTTGCTGCATACAAACCTCTTGGATTGTGACCAGACAACATATAGATTAGGTGACTTTCAGACCTGTGGCAAGGGCTCTTTTAGAGCTTCCTTAGATAGCAGATGGAAGGTTCCATATATATCTTCTTGCTGCGTAAACAGGTCTCTTCTAGGACTGTGTATAGATCCTCTTTCTGATTGCGGATAACGAGTCTCTTTCTTGTTGCGTATAGGGTTAATGGATAGCGGATTCAGGCCTTCATTTAGGGCCTATATTAGCCCTCCTTTCATCTACGGATTGAGCCTCTTGAGACAGTGTATAGGGGACTATTTATGCTGTTCATAAGTCTCCTCTTTTCTGCGTGTAGATCTCCTCATAAGCCTACGGCTTACTGTGGCTAGGGCATCACTGCGGTTAGGGCATCAGCTACTGCAGCTAGGGCATCATCTACTGCGGCTAGGGCATCATCTACTTAGCCCAGCGTACTCTTAGTGTCTCTCTCCTTCACCAAAAACCCAAAGACGTGGAGAGGAGGAGATCACATGAAAGTGTGTCTCTTTAATGACTTCAAGTCCTCTCCTATTTATACTAAAACGTAGATGATGAATAGACATGACTATTGGGCTTCTGAGCCTACACAAGTTGCTGGCCGACTTGACAATTTGTCTTATAACACAAATAAATTCATAACTCCATGAATACTTGTCAGAATCGAATGATCTTTAGATCAATCCTCCACCTCTCGATGAGAGGGATCCAAGAAAAATATCAACTACCATAAATATGATTACCCACATGGAGTTTGGCCCTATTTTCCAATTTTAATATTCCCTCTCAACTAGGGAGAACTCCATCTGTTGATCGATATGTCCGATTGTACTATCTCTGCCATCAGTGCCCTGCACTGCTCTGTTATGCTTTGATCAGTTCTGCTCAGCTCTGCCCAGCTCAGTTCTGCTCTGCTGAACCATGAAGAAAACGAATAAATTGAGAATGTCTCATACCATCCTCCACTGACCCGGAATCGGTCTGGAGTGTGTACCACTTTCACTGGTCCCAAACCAGTCCTCTACTGACCCGAAGTCAATTTTAGAGGGTGTACCAATCTCACTGGTCCCAGACCAGTATCATTGATCCTAGATCAATGAAGGTCATCCTAGCATAGGGAGTACAGTAGATACAACGATGGGTCCATCGGTACTACTATGGTCCCTATCCTCATTTCCCTGCTCATTGATTAAATGAGAGGTACTTCCCATGAGTAGGATGCCTCGACAGGAGATCTAATCATCCTGTCCACAGGAGAATGAATCATACTGTCCAATGGATGCCACGGAGAACTAATCATCTTGGTCTACACGAGAACAAATCATCCTATTCCACAATCACCACGGACAACAAATCATCCTGGCCCACAAGAGAATTAATCATCCTGTTCCACAGTTGCCACAGAGAACGAATCATCCTAGCCCATAGGAGAACTAATCATCCTGTTTAGCGCGCACCACCAGGGGAGTGTGAGTCACCCTGTGGTCGTACATTGCTCTAGTAAGAACCCCAAGCTCCCAAAGTTCCCAGAGCTCAATGTATTCAACATGCAGGACCCTTTTACAAGGGTCTCTCGACGACTCCAAGTCGTTCAGGAAAATCACAGATTTGATCTTTCCCCGGGGCTTTGACAAAGTCTAGCGACCTGTAGATCATCTCGTTGCGATGGAGCTTCCTCGCTCATTGACTTACCATATCCCAGATAAGGTAGTATCTGATGTCTGTTTGTTGGAGCAATCATCGAATACGGGATCCCTCAATAATCGAATCCCACCTCCGATTGTCACAGAGAATCACAGTGGTATTGATCATGTGTACAAACAATTCACTTATGAGCTTCTACAACCATGCAGCTTCACACGAGATCATACTCGTAGCTGTGTATTCGGTCTCGGCGGTGCTTATAGCAACCGACTTCTGCTTCCTTCTCATCCATGATATCAAAGCAGAGTCCAAAGAGAACCAGCACTGAGAAGTGCTCTAGTGATCCTCCACACTGCTTGCCCAGTCAGCATTCGAATAATCATGTAGTTTCATATTTCCGGCATTGTATCTCAATCCATGAGAGATTGTGCCCCGAAGATATCTCAGAAGATTCTTGGCACCAATCCACTGAGGCTCAACCAAATATGAGCTCACCATGCTAACTGCAAAACATATGTTCGGATGGAAGTTCACCAATAACATCAACGCAAATGAGTTTTTGAAACTCAGAGGCATTTCCCACATCTGGTCCGACATCACTACCATATAACTTCTGAAAGTTAAGATCCTCGAGGTAGTCACAGGCTTGCAGTTTATCATTCCATACCCAAAATCCAACTCCCTCTTACTTCTGCAAATGAGAGGGTCTGCACCTGTCAGAAATAGGTCGTCCTCATAAGGTGTTGGTATGAGAGGTCTATCATCCACAACCTTTGGGGAATGGTTTGGATCGGTTTCACTCCTAGTGAATCTCAACTTCATCAGACAGTTATCAATCCTCTCATACTACGCCCGGGGTGTTTTGCTTCAAGCCATAGAGGGCTTTCTTCCACCTGTATATATGAGATTCCCGATCATGAATCTCAAACTCCTCGGGTTGTTCCAAACCTGTGGACCTACTGCATGAGGGGAATGGTCCCCTTATAAGATTTTCCTTCGATACATCTCAAACATGTACCTTCATGCTCTTTTTGAATTCAGGCATCCCTGTCACCTTCTGACTTACACACCTTCGGTGCTATGTGTCAATGGACATGGTCCCCAGTGGACTTCCTGCAACTTGATACAACCCTGAACTCAAAAACATCTTTGAAAATTCTATTTTCAAACACGTACCTTTCCATCAATGAGTGCCACCCTGAAACCTTTGACTTCCATCGCTGAAATGGACACCAGGTTCTTCTTGCGATAAGGTACATAAAAGAGATTCTGTAGATGAATTGAGTTACCCTCATTTAGTTGAGGGATAACATTCCCTACACCCCTTCTAGGATAGGTGGCATTGGCTCCAAGTATAATCCCACGATTGTTTCCATCTCTACCAAATTAAAGAGTGCACCCATCTATTTGATGAAGTGCCTTGAAGCACTACAATCTATAAGCTAGATTTTGAAAGAATCTGAAGGAAAGGGCCAATACAAGACAACGCTTCTTTATCTTATCAGAAACAACATTTGATTCTTCATACCTGGGGTTCCTTGCTTTCTATGAAGAGTCAGCCATTTCCTTTGATGACCTGCATTACTTGTCATTTCTTTGATCTTTGAAGATGTCCCTGGAATGATTGTTATCATCATCAAGTGATGTGTCCCTGCCATTCAGACACTTCTTCGCGTAATGGTCGAACTAGTTGTCTGCCTTTCCTTCCACCCTAAGATCCGCACTTCCCAATGAAGTGATCTTTAGGTAGGCCATCAGAAACTTCCACTGCGCCATTCTGATAATATTCTCCGCTTCGACTTCACCGTCGGTGAATTTGAAGAGGGTTGAAGAATCCACTGATCCTTTTGTCCTTTCCCAACTATCTTCGGTGATTTCTCTTTCACTCTTGCTTGGGCATTGTCTTCACCTCATCTCCGATACCACGTTAATTTTAGGTATGTTTTATGCTAAGAGCAATTTATTTCAATTTTCATAATTAGCTCCATAACTTTTCCAGATTAGCAATCACATTAGCATTAAAGTAAACTGTAGATATAACATAAACATAAATCGCAGAAGACAAGCCAAGACAAGAGGACACAAGATGTGGCACAAGCCAGGGACAAACCCCAATGTGGGGAAACCCTTGATCAATTCTTCTTTTATGTTCTTCAATAGTTCAACAGAGAAAGAGAGAAAGTACATTTACATCAGCAGTCAACACTTTGACTTTCTAGATAAGAGAATAGATCATCTCGACATGAGATCAGTTGAAGACATGCTCCTTCAACTGATTCTCCAAGGTGACTCCTTCACCTGTCATTGTGCTGCATCTCGTCCATATGTTGCACCTCATCATATTGCAACATCATAGCATGTTCATGAGCTGCACCATGCTGCTTTACTGCTGAGTTGTATGCTATACACAACTTTCTACTCTTAATCATCATCATGCTGCTGCTCTAGCTGTCACTGCTTATTAGATAGGTCACCTTAAACTGTCCTCATGAACAACCTCATCACTACACTGGTTGGGGTACAAACTCCGTCTTGCTACAGCACCCTATTCACACCCATCAGATTCAACACAACCTCTTGTTCAGGCATAATAGACTGTGGTATTGTCTCCCTTCCTAGCTGTTGTCAAACACTAGAATATAAGGCTAGAACCAGCCCCCATACTCACCCAACAGTCCACTAAAAGGGCTCAGTCCATCTGCAATGTCTTCTGTGCAATCCGTTGCCCAAGACAGATGTAAACCTTGCAACAAATGCCCTTACAAACAACCCAAAAGTAGACTCCTATAATGTGGCCTTAATGCTGGTTCATTTGCACTTCAAAACAGTTATGAGAATGACCCTAACGTCCTTCCCTTCTTCGCTAAAGTTGACTGCCTTTTCTTGCTGCATACAAACCTCTTGGATTGTGACCAGACAACATATAGATTAGGTGACTTTTAGACCTGTGGCAAGGGCTCTTTTAGAGCTTCCTTAGATAGCAGATGGAAGGTTCCATATATATCTTCTTGCTGCGTAAACAGGTCTCCTCTAGGACTGTGTATAGATCCTCTTTTAGACTGCGGATGATGAGTCTCTTTCTTGCTGCGTATAGGGTCAATGGACAACGGATTCAAGCCTTAATTTAGGGCCTATATTAGCCCTCCTTTCATTTGCGGATTGAGCCTCTTGAGACATAGGGGCTTATTTATGCTGTACATAAGTCTCCTCTTTTCTGCGTGTAGATCTCCTCATAAGCCTGCGCTAGGGCATCAGCTGCTGCAGCTAGGGCATCATCTACTATGGCTAGGGCATCATCTACTTAGCCCAGCGTACTCTTAGTGTCTCTCTCCTTCACCAAAAACCCAAAGACGTGGAGAGGAGGAGATCACATGAAAGTGTGTCTCTTTAATGACTTCAAGTCCTCTCCTATTTATACTAAAACGTAGATGATGAATAGACATGACTATTGGGCTTCTGAGCCTACACAAGTTGCTGGTCAACTTGACAATTTGTCTCATAATACAAATAAATTCATAACTCCATGAATACTTGTTGGAATCGGATGATCTTTAGATCAATCCTACACCTCTCAATGAGAGGGATCCATGAAAAATATCAGCTGCCATAAATATGATGACCCACATGGAGTTTGGCCCTAGTTGCCAATTTTAACACTCAAAATCTAGCAGACTTATTAGTTTTTCAGGAACTTAGGATAGGTGGGATTACAATGTTTCCATTGGATTTTGTCATGTACTAGGGTATGGTACTCTTATTTAATCAAGAGCACCAATCCCTCTATGAACCTTGATGTTAGTGACATTGGTTGTCGAACTCCTCTATCATGACCCTACTAAAAATGTAGTCATCATTCAAACAAAATATTGACTTGACATGCTACATTTTTTCTATCTTATGTTAATGCTTAGAGGGTGATATTAATGAACAAGATCCCAAGATCAGAAATGATTTTGATAACATGTAAGTACTTATTGTAGCATGATTTTTTTGGATGCTAGAGGCCATTTATAGTCTATTTGTTGATGTATTTTCGATTCAAAGATGGATTGCACTTGATGATATTTTGGTTATGTGCACCCTTACACGCTATATAAATGAAAACTTGTAACTTGTGGACATGTGGTTGATGAAGATCGTAACTACTAGATGGTTGATGTTATATGGGTTAATCCATGTTTTTATGATTTTTATAGCTAGTTCATCTTTCTACATGCTTTTGTTGACATATATGCATCAAAATATATAAAATATCAATGTTACTAGACTCAGAATCGGCAATAAATCGGCGAGGCAAAAGAGCGAAGAGTTTTAATCGGATCGGGGAAAAATAAGGAAAAAATCGTTGAATTCAATAAATAAAGATATAC
Organism: Pinus taeda; assembly: GCA_000404065.3. Classification (NCBI taxonomy): domain Eukaryota; kingdom Viridiplantae; phylum Streptophyta; class Pinopsida; order Pinales; family Pinaceae; genus Pinus; species Pinus taeda. The sequence continues at coordinate 8,923 of APFE030063401.1, forward strand.
ACATATATTGAATTAAAAGAAAACATTTTCCATTGATATTCAATAAAGCCATGTCCAAACAATGCATAATATCAATAGATGTCCAAAATATCATGAATGAATAAGTATCTCATATATGTTATGAGTCAAAACATGATCCAAAGTACTAAGTCCTGACTTCTAACCAGTGACTACATAGAACCTGAAACATCTACTTCTAAAAGTTTATAAAATATTGCATACTAATTAGTAAAAAAGTAGTAACTCAAATATCTTGATCGCTGCTGAAATGATATGATAATGGTTTCCTACTGAAATCTCTGATAGAGCACAAGTTGAAGCTACACTGGAGTACATTGCACACTACGACACTATTACACAGAGTAAATTGAAACTGAAACCATGCCTCTATTACCTTCTCGGTGTATGCGCTGCGGGCCTAAGCAATGAGAAGTCAATTATGAACCGATGTTTAATTTTTAACCTAACTAAACCACGCAGTGAAAAATGCGGGAACCCTAAAAGTTGAAACCTGTGCTCACCGAGTTGAGGGCTGAAAATCGCAAGTAATCGGTGAGTCACATGTCAAACTTGCATTGACCATGAGTCAAACTCGGTCAACGCGAGTTTGACTCGCCCAAAGTTGAATCGGCTCGTTTGAGGGAAGAGCAGAGTTTGACTCGTGATTAATCGCGAGTGATCGGAGATTCATGTTTCACTGTAAAATATATTATATAAAATTCGCTCCTGACTTGCTCTTGACCCAAGAGCTTTTGAAAATGGCTCTCCCCTCTCATGCTCCTAAGCAACCTTGATCAATGTTACATATGTTTTTCATGTGCTAGGTATGGGAATGAACCTGACTTTTGTTTCTACTCTTCAGGATAAGGGTTAATATGTATACTTTCGATGACAAAAGATCTAAGTTGCAGGAAACGTGGGTCTAGGGTCCGTTTCCGTACGGAAACGAAACGGAAACGCGTTTCCGCGTACCGTACGGCGTGGAAACGCGTTTCCGTCCGTACGGGCGCGTTTCCACACGTTTCCAGGCGTTTCCACACATTTCCACGGACGGAAACGCGTTTCCACACCGTACGGGCCCCGTTTCCCACAAAATAACACTTGTTTTTTAATTTATTTTATTTATTTATTTATTTTTTTTTATTTATTTATTTTTATTTATTTTTTTTTTTTTATTTTTTTTTATTTTTTTTTTGTTTGTCTAATTAATTTTTAATTTTTTTTAGGGTTTCTAATCACTTCTAGAAACCATTTCTAAAGTTATAAAATAGCAGTGCCTCTCATTCTCTCATCATTATGATTGCACATATATATATTAATAATTTTTAAATGTTTTTAATATATATATATATATATATATTATTATATATATTCGCGTTTCCCCGTTTCCAAAATTTGGGGAGGTCGCGTTTCGTT
>APFE030063401.1:10358-37421 GCA_000404065.3 Pinus taeda
CGCAAGTCAGTAAAGGAGATTGGGTTGAGAAGAAACAAGTTGTAGTTAGAAGCTCCAAAGGCATTGGTTAGCAACAATAGAAACAAAGATATGGGAGAATTTTGGCATAGGAGGATGGGTCATATCCATCATGGAGCACTTAAATTGCTCAAATAAGTGGTGACAGGTATTCCATAAATGAGTATAGAACATGAGGATGTATGTAGAGGTTGTGTACTTGGGAAGTTTTCAAAAGCAACATTTCCACTGAGTGACAATAGAACCATGGGTGTTTTGTTAATCAAGGTTGTCAGTGATGTCAAAATGGCATTTCAATATTCTTGAGATGCATGGTTCTAGATGATGATGCCAGGACTCTTGTTTGACAAGGATACCATCAATGAAGATGTCAAGCCACGAAGATGTCAAACCATTAATAAAGAAGTCCTAAGGAGCCCTTGAACTAACTATAACGTTGTATATCTAGACCTTAACCCTAGATGACATATGGAGTCATACATTTGATGATGTCATATTCTTGATGAATGACCACAATTGGTGATGGCACTTGATGAGGTCTTGATAACATGGTTAGAGACCATTTGATGATTGGAATATTATTTTGCAGTTATCCTAATGATGCTGCACTATGACTGCACTAGTATATGATGACATTGTCCATGCCTCATGCTACATGGATGTCGCACTCCTACATAATGACTCTATGATCCTATGATGACATTGATAACAATGAAGAAGCCAAAGAATGAAGAAGCCATGCTATCCCAAACATTCCTCATGCTGTCCCAAATTTTGTATGCATAAAATTTAAGGACAGTCGCAAAGAAAAATTATTTTGGACACCTTGGAGGCATCCTTTGAGAATAGATCCTAGACCCATCTTAAAGAGGATTTTTTCCTCTTTGTAATGAGCTTTTATTTGCCCGAAAACTCCCAACAGTTTGTGAGATATTGAATTTTTAAGTTAAGGAAAGAAATTATTCCTAGCAATGAGAAAATCTCTATAAATAGACGTCTAAACACTTCATTTTGATCAGCAATTCAAGCAAGAATGCAGAGATATGGAGTACAAGAGAACAGAGAAGGCTGAGGAGAACAAGGAGACTATTGTTTAGGACAAAAAAAAGGATAATTCTGTTTGGACATAAAATCTTGGTTGAAGCCATATTTTTTGTGGTTGAAGCTGCCCTAGTTTCCGTGGTCAAAGCTTCCATAGTTTTCGTGGTTGAAACTTCCGTAGTTTCCGTGGTCGAAGTTGTCGTAGTTGCCGTGGTCGAAGTTGTCGTAGTTGCCGTGGTTGAAGTTGTCGTAGTTGTCGTGGTCGAAGCTGTCGTAGTTGCCGTGGTTGAAGCTTTCGTAGTTGTCGTGGTCGAATCTATCGTAGTTGCCATGGTCGAAGTTGTCATAGTTGTCGTGGTTGAAGTGTTGATTTATTGGGATTTAGACAAATAGAGCTTGTTGAAGTCTTCTCTTGAGAACAAAATAGGGCAGAGTTGGAAAACTTTGTGAAGCAACATATTGAAGATTTGTGGAGATCATTGAATACCATGAAGCATTGAAGCCATTATGAGGTGACCTTGAAGAATTTTTGTTTAGGTAACATGAAGAGCAGTGGTGACATCTTCATGTGAAAAACAAGGTTGTCATTGATGATGTGACGTGGAGACTACATGAAGGTGTAGCTAAAGATTGATAGGGCTTGTTGAAGAAAACACTGGGAGCCGTGAAGTACAAGGAAACATACCTTGATAAAGTGAAGCTATAGGGTTGGAGCCCTTGAGGTTGGTGCCTCAAAATTGACAAGGTTGGTGCCTTGGAAAGTCCACGTTGGTGCTTGGCAAATATAGGATTGGTGTCCTTGGAGTTGGTGCTCCTAAACTCAAGGTTGTTACCTTGGATAAGATAGGGTTGGAGCCCTAGAGGATCAGAGTCCTCAATAAACCAGGTCAGAGCTTGAACCAGATATAGGGTTGGAGCCCTTGAGGTTAGTGCCTCAAAATTGACAAGGTTGGAGCCTTGGAAGTCCAAGTCGGTGCTTGGCAAATACAAGTTGGAGCCTGTGAGATTGAAGATCGGTGTCTTCACCTAGGGTTGGAGCCCTACATATATTGTACTTGATTTATTCAAGAAATTAATAAAAGCATTTATTCTTATTGTTCATTTTGTGTTCTAGATATAAGTGATCTAACTGGTAAAAGTAACGATTGAAAAGAGATACTGATTCACCCCCCTCTCAGTATTTCCAACAATTGGTATCAGAGCTAGTTCCTTCACTCAAAGCCTAACAGCTTGAAGGTTGATCATTAGAACACAAATGGTGAAGCCAAGGAAGAAAGTCTCCAATCCTCCTAAAGATGTGTCTCCCTCAACCACCGAAATTGAAGTCAATCAATTTATGAAGGCTCCATTGTTCAATGGAAACTTTGATATATGGGAGGCAAGAATGAGGAATTTCTTAAAGACTTAAGGCATTGAAGTTTGGAAATCGGTGATTGTTGATAGCATGATGGATGGAGAATCCAAGGAACATAATACAAGAGCAATGAAAGCAATCTTGAATGGGCTACCTGATTCTATGAAGGCCAATTTTGAAAAATATTCGTCAGCAAAAGGCATATGGGATAAAATTCATGATCTTCACTCAAAAAGAGCATTGACAATGATCTCTAGTCAAGAAAATGATGGAAAACAAGAAGGAAATCCAAAGCCCATCAAGGAAGCTGAAGATAAGAGTGATAACATCAAGGCTAAAGAAGACCTAAAAGATGAAGAGAATGAAAAAGATTTTGAAGAAGATCTCCTCACTAAACTTATGGCTACCATGGAAGAGATTAACAATTTGAAAAAGGAAAATGTGTAACTTAAGAAGAAAGTGCAAGTTGGTGACCAGGACAAGACAAGGAAGCAAGTTGATCTTGTCAAGCTTCAAGTACAAGAAAGAGATGAGGAGCTCGCCAAGATTAAGGAAGAATTTCATCAAAACAAGAGAAAGCATCATGAAGAAGTCATATCCATGACAAATCAATTGGATAAGGCAAAGAAATGAGAAGATACCTTGTCAAGCCACCTTGAACAAAAGCACAAAAGCTTGAACAAACTTGAAGCAGAGATTGGTCAATCCAAGGAAGAGGTCTCCTCCCTTAGATCTCAACTAGAAGAAGCAAGGAAACAAGCACAAGGAGCTAAGAAGGTTATGGAAGATTTGACATTCATAGAAGGACAAGTTGATGAAGCAGAAAAGGAGAGAAACACCATGATATGCCAACTAGAAGAAAAGGATGATTACATCACCAAGTTAAAATCAGAAATCACTCCTCTTAAGGCCCAATCGTGTGAAGCAACCAAGATGATGGAAGAAATGAAGAAGCAACTAGTTATGAAAGATGAAGATTGTGAAAAGTTGAAAGGAGAAATTGTCTTTCTTAAAAAGGAAGTTGACTTGTTGAATAAGAATTTGAAAATCTCTCAAACCCTAGATGACATCTTAAATCATCAAAGGTCTCCCCTTGATAAATCAGGTCTTGGCTATGCAGGTGAATCCTCAAGCAAGAATGATGCAAACCCTAATGCTTCAAACAACAAGGATGTGAAGAAGCCTAGAAGAAATGTTGATGCTCCCAGTTCCAACAAAGGCAAGGAGAAGATTCAAGACAACTATCGAAGAAACCTTCCTCCAAGAAGAAATGTAGATGGTGTCAAGGATGCAAGAAGAAATGGTTATCATCAAAGGATCCCAAGGCAAAAAGACTTCAAAAGTACATCAAGGAAACCTTCTTCTCCCAGGTACCAAAGTATATTTCTTGGTTATTGCTATTCTTGTACAAACTCTGGGCACATGGGAAAAGATTGTAGGGCATAACACAAAGATAATTATAATGTTTCCCGTCAATATCTAAGAAGCAATTCTGCAAGAAGTCATGAATTCTTATTCATGAACAACATAGAGTTTTTCAAGTGTCATAACATTGGACATATGGCACATAATTGTAACTTGACTTGGGCACCTACTCATAGAACTATGCCAGAAAATAAATTTACACAAGTATGGAGAAGGAAGCAAATACAATCTGAAAATCTCTTGAACTCTCTAGCCAACAACACATGTTGTTGACCTGATCTTCGACAATCTAAACATTTGATGGGGAAACTCTGCCAAAAGGAAGACCATGCATATAGTTAGGGGGAGCTTATGATGATTAGGCATTCTTACAGAAGCCATTCGTGAATGAGTCTTATGAAATCCTTGATGAGCTATTTGGACAATCATTCTTTGATAGATCATCTCTCAGGAAGACTCTTTGAAGAATATAATCCTTATTCATCTGATGGATTATTATTGAAGATCTCTTCCACTTGAGCATTAGCAGGTAATCTTTCATGAGTGGGAGTTGGCTCATAATGCCAAGATAAAAGAGCACCATGACAGGGGGAGTAACATACCTATGAATAACTACTATTGATGAAGAAAAGAAGCAGCTTGACAAGGGGAGTACTTGGGCACCCCATTTGCCATTGATGTCAAAGGGGGGGAGAATGTTGGAAGGGAAAGAATATTGCCATCAATGACAAAGGGGGAGATTGCTAATCAAGGTTGTCATTGATGTCAAAATGGCATTTTAATATTCTTGAGATGCATGGTACCAAATGATGATGTCAAGATTCTTGTTTGAGCGAAAGAAATGCAACTTGGACCATAATGCCAGATAAAAGAGCACCATGACAGGGGGAGTAACATACCTATGAATAACTACTATTGATGAAGAAAAGAAGCAGCTTGACAAGGGGAGTACTTGGGCACCCCATTTGCCATTGATGTCAAAGGGGGGGAGAATGTTGGAAGGGAAAGAATATTGCCATCAATGACAAAGGGGGAGATTGCTAATCAAGGTTGTCATTGATGTCAAAATGGCATTTCAATATTATTGAGATGCATGGTTCCAAATGATGATGTCAAGACTCTTGTTTGACAAGGATACCATCAATGAAGATGTCAAGCCACGAAGATGCCAAACCACTAATAAAGAAGTCCTAAGGAGCCCTTGAACTAACTATAATGTTGTATATCTAGACCTTAACCCTTGATGACATATGGAGTCATAAATCTGATGATGTCATATTCTTGATGAATGACCACAATTGATGATGGCACTTGATGAGGTCTTGATAACATGGTTGGAGATCATTTGATGATTGGAATATTATTTTGGAGTTATCCTAATGATGTTGCACTATGACTGCACGAGTATATGATGACATTGTCCATGCGTCATGCTACATGGATGTTGCACTCCTACATAATGACTCTATGATCCTATGATGACATTGATAACAATGAAGAAGCCATGTTGTCCCAAACATTCCTCATGCCATCCCAAATTTTTTATGCATAAAATTTAAGGACAGTCACAAATAAAAATTATTTTGGACACCTTGGAGGAATCCTTTGAAAATGGATTCTAGACCATCTTAAAGATGATTTTTCCTCTTTCTAACGAGCCTTTATTTGCCCCGAAACTCCCAACAGTTTGTGAGATATTGAATTTTTAAGTTAAGGAAATTATTCCTAGCAGTGAGCCAACTTACACTCAGTCATACAAGTCGACCTCACTTCAAATAGAGGTATCCCTTCAATTATAAACGAAATCTCTATAAATAGACGTCTAAACACTTCATTTTGATCAGCAATTCAAGCAAGAATTCAAAGATACGAAGTACAAGAGAAGACAAAAGGCCGAGGAGAACAAGGAGACTATTGTTTAGGACAAAAAAAAGGATAATTCTATTTGGGCATAAAATCTTGGTCAAAGCTGCCATATTTTCCGTGGTCGAAGCTGCCGTAGTTGCCGTGGTCAAAGCTTCCGTAGCTGTTGTGGTCGAAACTGCTGTAGTTGCCGTGGTCGAAGCTGTCGTAGTTGTTGTGGTTGAAGTTGCCGTAGTTGTCGTGGTCGAAGCTATCATAGTTGTTGTGGTTGAAGCTTCCGTAGTTGCTATGGTCGAAGCTCTAGTAGTTGTCGTGGTTGAAGCTGTCGTGGTCGAAGTTGTCATAGTTGTTGTGGTCAAAGTGTTGATTTATTGGGATTGGACAAATAGTGCTTGTTGAAGTCTTCTCTTGAGAACAAAATAGGGCAAAGTTGGAGAACTTTGTGAAGCAACATATTGAAGATTTGTGGAGATCATTGAAGACCATGATGCATTGAAGCCATTATGAGGTGACCTTGAAGAAGTTTTGTTTGGGTAACATGAAGAGCAGTGGTGACACCTTCATGTGAAGAACAAGGTTTTCATTAATGATGTGACGTGGAGACTAAGTGAAGGTGTAGTTGAAGATTGATAGGGCTTGTTGAAGAAAACATTAGGAGCCGTGAAGTATAAGAAAACATACTTTGACAAAGTGAAGATATAGGGTTGGAGCCCTTGGGGTTGGTGCCTCAAAATTGACAAGGTTGGTGCCTTGGAAAGTCCAAGTTGGTGCTTGGCAAATATAGGATTGGTGTCCTTGGAGTTGGTGCTCCTAAACTCAAGGTTGGTGCCTTGGATAGGATAGGGTTGGAGCCCTAGAGGATCAGAGTCCTCAAGAAACTAGGTCGGAGCTTGAACCAGATATAAGGTTGGAGCCCTTGAGGTTAGTGCCTCAAAATTGACAAGGTTAGAGCCTTGGAAGTCTAATTAGGTGCTTGGAAAATACAGGTTGGAGCCTGTGAGATTGAAGATCGGTGTCTTCACCTAGGGTTGGAGCCCTACGTATATTGTACTTGATTTATTGAAGAAATTAATAAAAGCATTTATTCTTATTGTTTATTTTGTGTTCTAAATATAAGTGATCTAACTGGTAAAAGTAACAATTGAAAAGAAATACTGATTCACCCCCCTTTCAGTATTTCGAACATCTTTTACAGTTGATATTGTTGTTGCTTGGATTGTATAGGCACTGCGACAATGCTCAGGATGGGGGTTGTCACTCTGATCCCCACCCACTCCGTTTTAGTTGTATCCCAATAGTACGCTATGGGGGGTAGTCCCTATGGAATGAGGTGAAGGAAAGCAAGTTGGAAACCAACTTGTTTGGGAGACACGGATGAGTGGCCTAGCCACTTGGTTGAATTTAAGCAAGATTATTAATTGATTTGATTTTAAAATATGAGACTAGTGCCTTAATGGAGTCACAAATTCTTTCTTATATTAAATTGGAACCAAATGATTGGATGAACACTTGTTGCTTGAGATGACTGACTAACCTATATGATATGCAAACCCTATGACCTATGTGTAATTCAGTGATCTTGGTTATTTTTAGTTATATGCCTAATCTAAATGTAAACTTCCCTTAACTATTTTGAAGCTGGGCTTCAAGGTAGGTTATGGGAAGGAGGCCAACAAGAAGCAGACTAGGGCCTGATTAATGATACCTTATGTTGTTCTCCTAACACCCGATGCTTCTGGCACTGCAGAGGCTGTGGCTCTAACGACTGCAAGGTCACCGTGTTGACCACCGAAGAGTTTCCAAGGCCCCTCAAGCTAGATGAGAAGGGTTGCCCTATATTTCTATCAACCTAGCTTATGCTAGGAGGTGAATTATTTGTGGAATCTAGATCTAATATGCTTATGCAAGAGGTTATGAGTGAGATTATCTTGAGTTAAGATTGTTTAAGATGCTTAAGTACTTAGGTGAAATATCTTATAGCAAGAGTACTTAACGACAGTGAAATACAATCTTAGACAAGATAAGTGCTTAGAGATACCAGTGTAAACTTCAACAATATTCCACAACATGCCAAATAACCAATGAACTTAAAATGCCAATCACTTAAGATAAACAGTCAAGATGTTAAGCTTCTTAAGATATAATAATTATCCAATTAGATTCCACAAGATCAAAGGCTTATAACTTATGAAAGAGTGCTCTTTAGTGCAAAATTCAGAAAATATTGTAGAGCCTAGAGTAAGCTACACAAGTGTCAGATCCCATTAGTCAAATCAGCAGTATCACTTCGGAAAATTTGGCATTCATTAATGTTATGACAAGAGTAAGGAAATGCTAAATCAACAATGTTTATGCTTGCCCAATATCAAGAAAATATGCCCAATTGCCAAGTAAGCTTAGTTAACTAAAAAATCAAATGTATTAGGGCCTTTAGGTATGTTTTCAGCGAATTTTTCAGATCTGAAATATTTATAACAGTAAACAACCAAAGATCAGCAAGTTAATGATACCAAAAATAGATGGCCAATATACCCAAAATAGTAAAATTGCACTAGAACTTGAAAAACTCATTTTTTTTAGGTTTTTAGAGAGTTTGATTTAGAAATTTCAGAACTGATATCTTTATTACAGCAGTGAAATAGCGATAGATCAGTAAGTTAGTCAAGCCTAAGACAATGCCCAAAATATCCAAAAATAGTAAAATTTTACCGAGAATTGAAAAATTGAAAATTTTGGCCCTCTTTAAGTATTTCATTTGGAAAATTTTGCAGAATTGATTCAACAATTTATGCAGAAAATTCCAGTGAGCAAAAAGTTTAGATCTAGGCCAAATTTGAGATGCCCAAGTGGCCAAAACTCATGAAAATCAAGATTTATCAACTTTGACCAATTTTGACCATTTATTATGTAATTTTAGGACTGAATTGTTAATGATTTGATTGTTGTAATAAAATTAAAGCAAAACAAGGGTTTAGAGGTCAAACCTTAAGCCTTTGAAGAAGCACTTTGTCAAGTGACCCAAATTTCTGGATCAAGATGTCACCTGAAAATCAAGATTTTTGATCCTCAAATCTTGCAAAACCACCAAGTATTTAGCCTTAAAAAAATTCAGATAAGGGTTTAGGGCAGATTAGGGCAAAAAGGGCCAAGAAGAGGCAAACCAAGACTAAGAAAAGTCAATTCTTGGGGATAAAAGGGCTAAAATGATATATTAGGACACAAAGATGAAGGAGAAGGCCACAAAGAGCCAATACTATGCCTAATAAGGCTAGCATTGGGGAGGATGGGGGCCTAAAGGCTTAGAAAAAAGCCTGAGGGCCTATGGCCTAGGGTTTTTCTTAATTTTTGTAGCATCGGATGTGCTCTAGCCTCGAGATTTTGTAGAGAGACTAAGACATGTACATTCTCCAATACCCAAAAATTGTTTGGGAAAATTCCACCTAGAGATGATTTAATTAAAATAATTAACTTTTTTAAATGGTTCCTTAAGTCTAAACTTAGGAAATATGGTTAATTAAAGGGTATTAATTAAATCAGGTGTGAATCTTCTAGAAGAAGACGAGGATCAACTCCCAGTTAATCTTAGCCCTTGATTATGTTTTAATCTTGGTTGCTGGAGCTCCAACAAGATATTATAAGAAGAAGTTCGATGGGCACTTGGAGAACATATCGAGTGAGAGATCAGAGATCGAAATTCTCAAGAGTAGCATTGTTTTGTTTCCAGAGTAAGATCGAGTAATCTTCTTGTAGTGGGGTGCAGTGATATTAGTCTGGAGGAGAGTTTTCCAAATCCAAAGAGTGCAAAGTAGAGAAGGCTTGGAGCAGTTCAGAAAAGTAGCGCAGTGCCCTGTAGAGATAGCACAGAGCTTCAAAGGGAGTTCAAAATCCAGCTGGGAGAGACTAGATTTAGTGCCAGAAGGCAAGGTGTTAGACCGGAGGGCCAAGAGGTCGATTTCCAAACAACAGGAGATCGACAAAGGAGTTGATGCAAAGCCCAGCTAGTGTGACGCAAATCTACGTAGGATTGACGCAGAAATTGCACAAAGGCAGCGTGGGGCCAGCCAGCCAACCCCTGATTAGCATCGGATCTCCCAGATCAGTGTGAGATTTTTCTCACTAACTTTTTGCCAGTATTTCTTTGTATCGGATAGCCAATTTGGGCTTCCAACGATTTGTACTTAGATTTACTACTGCATAATAATAAAACCCTCAGTTGTTGCACCGGTTTTCCCAAGTTAGGTTTTTCCGAGGATATTGTCCAAAAATAACTGCGTTGATGTGTGTGTTATTTCTTTCTAGTGTAGTATTTAGTTTTCACAATATTTTATTTTGTGTAGGCTACAGTGTATTTATTTCAGTATTTTCCGTAGAAAACTACAAGTAACTTGTTCAAGTAATTTAACGAGTAGGTGAGATATTATCAGTTTGCTGGAGTAGGAATTGGGTAATCGATTTTTCACATGGTATCAAAGCACAGATCGTGAGTAGGAGAGCTCAAAGCAGAAAGGAAAAGGGAGTTTGAAATTACTGCAGAGGCAACAATTCGAAACCCTAAAGGCAGTGAAGTCCTTGGGCCAAACAAGTCGAAGTTTTGAGTGAGATTGATTTCTCTGAGTGAGTCGATAGAGAAAGTCGATTCTCCAGATCAAAACTTTCCAAAGGCAAAAGGGAGCAACGCAGTTTGTAGAGCAGATCTTGAGCTGGGACGGATATTTTGCAACAATTGTTGGAAGAATAACGTCAGAAGGAAAGAAGAGTACATACTGAGGGAATTTCTTCCTTGGAGGACTTCCATCCAAGAAGTCCGAATTTTTTCTAGCAGATCAGTACTAGCTGTGTGCGAGATTTCTCAATTCAGAAATGAGTGTGAATAGATGGGCAGTAGCTGCGCAGAGAAGGAGGAAGTTGTTCAACTTTTTCAGCATAGATGATATCAGCTGGGTTGAGAGATCAAGATCGGTTGGACAGAGCCTCCAACTATGTGATCTGGAGGTCTAGGATCTCTTGCCTTCTAGATGAGCATGATCTCAAAGCCTATGTCAATAGTGTGGTAGTTGTGCCCGTTGATGCAAAAAAGGGAGGGAATACATCCCTTCCTTAAGAGGCTTTAGGAGGTCTGGCATCAGCTGGCTTCAATAGAGTCAGGGCCCCAACCTACAGAGTTTGTTCAATTAGCGCTGAATAGCTTTTCTAAAGATTGAAAAGGTTTCATCCAGAGCATCTTGGGAAAAGAACACCTGCCAGATTGGGAACGTGTATGGGATGATTTGTAGCAGGAGGAGACGAGGCGTGATCTGGTGAAGGCCACAATCTGGCAATAGTAGTAGTGGGACGAAAGCCGTGAAGGAAGAGGAGGACGTGGCCCTTGCATCAAAGGGGCAGCAGGAGTAGCGTAGGAGGAAGAAGGACGTTGCAAAGATCAAGTGCTTTAGGTGTGGTGAGATGGGCCACTACAACACTCAATGTCCTCTTAGAAAGAGGGACAAGGAGGAGAAGTAGGATCAGCAAGTTGCAACTGCTGATATTGATAGGTTGTCCTCCAGATTGGAGGAAGAGTTTTCCCTAATTGCCGATATGCCTCCAAGGATGAGGTGGGGTGATCTAGAAGTGTAGCCTTAGAGAGCTACAGAATGGGCAGGATCCTTGAGGAGTCCACCTCTTAGATCAATACCTTTCTATGGAAGCCCATAATCAACAGTGGTGGGATGGATTAGTGTTAGTTGATGCAGTCAAGTGCTAGAGTGACAGATGTAGTGGCTAGTAGCGATAAGATTCTGAGCAGCGCAGAGCAGAGTTGGTAGCAGTGCAGTTAGCATAGAGTAGAGTCAACAGTAGTGCAGTTAGTATAGAGCAGAGTCAGCAGCAGCGCAGAGACTAGCAACAATCAGAACTCGGATGACAGAAGCATCATACTGAACACAATTGGTTCATTATTTTGTATGCTTTTCCATTGCAGATGTTGCAGTTGCAGCAACAACAGATGGAGAGAGGGTTGCAGTGAAGACGCAGTACTTGACAACAGTTCAGCAGAGTCAGCAGCAACACAGATGCATCCCATATCAGAGTTGTGCAGTAGTTGGTGGGTAGTAGAGCCAGACATCAACACCACAACAGGAGATGGTGTAGAGACAGAGTGATGTTTTGGTGGGTTGCAGCACTAGAGCACATTCCTCGCTAAGAGGGAGTGTTTATTTTTGCAGCATCGGATGTGCTATAGCCTCAAGATTTTGCAGAGAGTCTAAGACACATGCATTCTCTAATACCCAGAAATCATTTGGGAAAATTCCACCTAGAGATGATTTAATTAAAATAGTTAACTTTTTTAAATGGTTCCCTAAGTCTAAACTTAGGAAATCTGGTTAATTAAAGGGTATTAATTAAATCATGTGTAAATCTTCTAGAAGAAGACGAGGATCAACTCCCAGTTAATCTTAGCCCTTGATTATGTTTTAATCTTGGTTGTTGGAGATCCAACGAGAGATTATAAGAAGAAGTTCGATGGGCACTTGAAGAATATATCGAGTGAGAGATCAGAGATCAAATTTCTCAAGAGTAGCAGCGTTGTGTTGCCAGAATAAGATCGAGTGACTTCTTGCAGTAGGGGGTAGGGATTGTAGTCCGAAGGAGAGTTTTCCAGATCCGGAGAGTACAAAGCAGAGAAGCCTTAGAGCATTTCAAAGAGGCAGTGCAGAGCTTTAGAGGGATTTCAAAATCCAGCTCGGAGAGATGTGATTCAGTGCCAGAAGTTGAGGTGTGAGATTGGGGGCCAGGAGGTCAAATTTCCAGACAAGAGGAGTTCAACAGAGGAGGTGATGCAAAGCCCATCATGTGTGATGTAGATCTGCGTAGGATTGACGTAGAAGCTGCACAGAGGCAGCGTGGAGCCAGCCAGCCAGCCCCTGATCAGTGTCCGATCTTCCGGATCAGTGTGAGATTTTTCTCAATAACTTTTTTCCAATCTTTCTCTGTATCAGATAGCCAATTTGGGCATCCAACAATTTGTACTCAGATTTACTACTGCATAATAATAAAACCCTCAACTACTGCACTAGTTTTCCCTAGTTGGGTTTTTCCTAGGACATTATCCAAAAACAACTTTGTTGATATGTGTGTTATTTCTCTCCAATGTAGTATTTAGTTTCCGCAGTATTTTATTTTTTGTATGTATTTTAGTATTTGCCGTAGAAAACTGCAAGTAACTTGTTCAAGTAATTTAACAAGTAGGTGAAATATTATCAGTTTGCTACAGTAGGAATTGGGTAACCAATTTTTCACAGTTTCAAGGCCACAAAGGCCTGTTGCAATCCCTTAGAGGGTTGCGGCCAGGGAGAAGGGAGGTCGAGGGAGGAGGAGAGGCCGAGGAGGGCTAGTAGAGGAGCCGAGGGAGGATGGAGGCCTAGAGGAGAGGGCAGCGGAGGAGGACGGAGGTTGGGGAGGTGGAGGGGAGTTGGACGGAGGGTTGAAGAGGGAGCTAGCAAGTCTTTTGGGCCTGCGGTTAGGGAAAAAAATGGAAGCCGCAGCCCCTAAGGATCATTGCTAGCCCTGGGAGGGCAAGAAACCAAAATGCTGAGGGTTAGAGGAGAGACCTTGAAGCGTAGGAGGGAAAAACCAGGGCTGAAGGCCCTAAAAGGCTTGAAATCCTTTCTCAAAATTATTTTATGTTTTAGCTCTTTGATTTTCTAAAAATTCTTCAATGGGTAGCCCTGCAAATTTTTCAAGAGGATAGATCTTACTCTCGAGAGCCCAGATCTAGCTCTTCTTCCACTTGATTCCTTGATCCAACCTACAAAAAATAGAAATATAACACCCAAACCCCAAATATAGACAAAATAAATCTAAAAGTCACAACCCAAGTTAGAAAAGCTAATTTCAATTAAAATTACATAATTATTTACAAATTATACAAGGGTTTTTAAATTAGATTTTGAGAAAAATAATTTTTATAATATTTTTTCCTTGAAAGAATGGCTAAAATGCTTCAGAAATTTTATGCTCACTATAGCCCTAGCGAAGATTCAATCCACCATATAAAAATTAAGGATCAAAGCAAAGTAGCCCTTGCCCACAGTGTGTGAACTTGGAGACCAAGGATTCAGTACCTGCAGACACCATGTATTATCCTAATATAATATAAAACACCACATAGGAAGTTCATAGTCAATACATACCACAATCAACGAACAAGAACACCTCGAGTTGCACCCCAAAGTCTTATATTATAGTATAAAAAATAGTTCCCAGTGGGACAATAGTTTACAAAATGCTTCAACAACAATTCTAGCCAAATATCAAGATGACTAGAGACTCAAATGACTCTCTAATTTATAGATAAGTCCTCCAAATGGAAAAATAACAGCAAGTTTCTTTTCTCCTTGTCAAAATAATCTTGGTCAATAAACATTTCAAGATCTTTTAATCTTGGCCCTTGATTTTTTTATTTTTGAGGAATTTTCGAATTTATCATTTAATTCTATTTTAATTAGCTCAAAATTAATTATTTTGAGCTAATTTCCTCAAAAATTTGACTTCGACTTAACCACCAAGGTCAAAGGGCCCAAATCTTCTTGAAATATACAATATTCCCTTGGTAGAGGACTATTAAAAATTGACTCTTTTAAGACCCACCAATTTTTCCGTTTGGAAATTTTATTTTCCTAAAACAATTTAAATTTGATTTTAATCAATTAATTTTCTGGCTTAGGATTTGATTTTATTTTGCTAGAAAAATTAATTAATTTACACGAGGGGATTAATTATTTTTCCAACCCTCTAATACATAAGATATTTCATTTACAAGACTCAAAGAGGGAATACACATCTGTCTTAGACTCTCAATAGACATAACTCATCTGCGACACATTATGATCTAGTAAACCAAGTGATTTGTAATAAAATAATTAAGCCAACTAGCTTAAATTATTCCCAAGCCACTTTTACATTAGACTCAAGTAAAAACACTAGGACTCACCTGATAATTCGATAATGAATTTCACCCTAGATTTAGGGTTTAAGATGGAGGGAAAAAAATCTTCTGATTAGCTATTTCTAAAAGCATAGGTAATGGGCGAGGTTAAAAAACCTCCTAGGATGGAATTCATCATCAAATTATCGGCTTACCTAGGTTGTTACATAGACTCAAGGTTTTACTAAGATCATTTACATTACATAACTTGCAGAATGGGATAACCATGACACATGGACTGCTGATATGTGATTTGATCTTTGTTGAAAAAGTTGGTACTTCCGCTTCCCTGGAACTTTGATAATTTGAGTGCAACATTTGGCTCCATATGGGGATGCGTTGCTTCCAAGAAGTAATGTGAGAATCCCATAATATTACATCCAAGAAAACATAATTCCATCAAATAGATATCCATTCAACATCGAAATCATCATTCATATATATAAAATACTGCTGGAACAGAAAATCTACTTTAACAAACTGAAATATAAAAGATATAATATCAATACGTGAAATTATCTAATGACATGAAATAAAACGGATTATGGTTCGAGTTACTATACAAAACAATGCCCATGGCATCAGATGTCATCGATGAGGAACAATTTTGGGCATCTGTTTGCTGACTGGTAGATCACTTGGCTGCTTTTCAGATGTCCCTTGCTAAAGTTTGACCCTCTTATGTCGATGTGAGCGGTCATCAATGTACTGAATATCCCTGTCAATTTGAAATCTTCTTCTTTTTCTACTTGGCTGAGGGGAAGGATGGTGGAAAAAGTGACATATCTTTGATTTAAAATGAGGCGAATGCTCCTGTGGCACAACCTATTCAGCATTTTCAACCTTCTTTGGAACTTCTATGTGGTATCTCCTTTCTACTTATCTATAAAACTTGACCATGCCACATGTTGTCGCTGGAATAGTGGCATAAGATAAATCCATCTGAATGCATCCACCTAAATCAGCTGCAAATTTTCGAGAGAGAAGCATTCCCCATACATCTAACACATCAATGACTGTTGTATCCATGTTAATGATTTTGTATGGATAGTCCGCTAAGGAAACCTATAAATATTTAACCACACCAAGGACTTCAACCTTTCTAGAGTTCATTGAACAAATTTTATGGTATGGTCTAGAAATCCTGGAGTTTAATTGCTCCATGACCTTCTTGGTCATAAAATTCTTAGATGAACCAGAATCTAGCATGCAATTGTGAAGTAACCTGTCATTTATGTCCAAAGTAAGAAAGAACGGTTTGTTGGAAATACTGAGAGGGGGGTGAATCAGTATTTCTTTTTCCGACTAGTGTTTTACTAGTTAAAACATTTATATTCAGAACACAAGATGAACAACAAGAATAAATGCTTTTATTAATATAATCTTTGCAGTAAAATAGATACAATATATAGATGGTTGCAATCAGTTGCCAAGCACCAACTTGGACTTTGGTGAGGCTGCAACCTCCAGAGCTCCAATTCTATTTCGCCAAGGTTCCAATCTTGGACTTAGGAGCACCAACACCCAAGGACTCCTATCCTTCCTACTTCTGAGGCATCAACCCCAAGGACTTCAATCCTTCTTACTTCTGAGGTACCAGCCCCAAGGACTCCAATCCTTCTTACTTCTGAGGCACCAGCCCCAAGGACTCCAATCCTTCCTACTTCTGAGGCATGAGCCCCAAGGACTCCAATCCTTCTTGCTTCTGAGGCACCAGCCCCAAGGGTTCTGACCCAATCTTGTCAAGGCTCATTTGATAGTAATGTTCTGCTCTCATAACTCTTCATTACTGAGTTCTGTCTGTTTATAGCTTCACTGTAGTCTCCATGCTACAACATCAATGACAACCAGTCTTCTTATGAAGGAGTTTTTACAACTCTTCATCCTGCTCACACAGAGTCTCCAATAGCCTTTGTGCTCTCTGATAATGTCTTCACACAACTTTAGTCAGTCTATTGTTAGCTACACTAAGCTTTGTATAAAGAACAACTTTCTGTTAAAGTATCTGTTCTAATGTCACAGTGAATGAGCATGACTGCTTCTCAATTGGCTAATTCTCCCTTCAAACAATGGTAGACAAAAAACTTTATTCACTACATCACATAGTTATTCTTCACGCTCCATTGCATACCTGATTTATTCATCATAGGTCTGAGTCTTTCACAAGGTGATACGATCAGCAGAGATGCTCATCCTTTGAGTGCCTCCTTTCCTGTTGGTCCTTTGGCCCTTTCCTGTACTGCTGGACCCTCACTCTGTTCTGCTAGACCCTCTGCTGCTACCTCTGTTTTCTCCAACTGTTTCAACAACACAACAACATTCAACCACCCCTCCTGTTCTCTGTTTAATCTGTTTTTTTTCATTCCCCATGCCTCTGTCTCCTAGTTTCCTCTCTTCGCTTTCCCTTTGGCTTCCTCTTTTGTCTCTGTGGTTTTGCTCTGCCTCTTCGTGCTCACCAGGACCGAATCATACGCAGAGGACACATATTCCAAAATTGTAACAACGCTCCTTTTTCTCATGATGGCAGGCATACACAGAGACTATTTTGCTTAACAGACTTGCCACGTCCTTAATCACAATCACAACTGGCGTTAGTTCAGCCTCTTGAATTATCGGGAGCATTCCTTAACGTATTTACGCCTCCAAACGCCGCGCAAGCCAAAAATTCAATTACACAGGAAATATGAGCAAAAACAGGCAAAAATGGCTAAATGGCGGACTTCAAGAAATTTTATACCCGCATCTATACTATATTGGGTCTGCAGTATAATCGCAATTGGCGCTTGTAGTTGGACAACCCTTTGTGTAGCATTGCGATGGCGGATGTGATACATTATTAACCCATAGCACAATGTTGCGGCGGGTCCGCGTGTATATGTATCGCAAACGGGGGTTGCCCTTGGCGGAGGTCTGATGGGACATCGCTAATCACTATCGGCGATCGCAATGGACCGCTTGACACATTGTAACTCCCGCTCGCGAAGTGCTGATGCGATATAATATTATGTGCCGAACACAATACGACTCAACGCTCCCGTGCATAAAGTTTCAAGTCCGCTTTCCATCTCCATTGGTGTATTTGCCATACAACCAAGTCTTCCACCTTCGATAGTGTATTTGCCTATATGTATGCTTTTTTCCGCTAATGGGTAAATACATATATATACAAGTATTTCTACCTTCAATAGTGTGAATGCACGTATATATATGTTTTTGTCGACGATACATGAGTTGTCGCATATATATGATATGTGCTCCCGATAGTGTAATATGCCCTGTCTGCTCCCGAAACCTCTGTCTGCTTCCTACATTTCTCCGATGGCTCTATTTGTTCCTCTGTTTTTCTGATGGCTGTTTGCGTCCTCTGTTGCTCCGATGGTTGTTTGCGTCCTCTGTTGCTCGAATGGCTTTGTTTGCTTCCGTTTGCTCCTCTGTTTGCTCTGTTCTTCTTTGGCCATATATGTATGGTCTATAAATATAGATCTGATAGCTCTGTTTTGGCATATATATATATATATATATATATGGTTCCTCCTGCAGCTCCTCTTGGTCCAATATGGCTTCTCTGGCTTGGCAGTGTCTTTCAAAGACCTCCTTGCATATATGAATGCCTCTCTTGCTTTCCCTTGGCTTCATGTCATCCTCTAGTATCTAGAATATTGCCATATTGACATCAATGACAACCTAGGTCAACATTCTCCCCCTTTGTTATTGATGACAATATTCTTCTTCTCTCCCCCTTTGACATCAATGGCAAAGGAGTGCTCTGGGACTCCCCCTGTAAAACTGGTTCTGTTCTTCATGAATGGTAGATCTTCATGGGTCTGTGACTCCCCCTGTCATAGTGCTCTTCTTCTTTTTACTCAAGATAGAAGGATTGATGCTTTATCATCAATTTGCACATTATTCCCTCTTCATGTCTCAGAACTACCTTATCATGGCTTCTACAATACTTAAAGGTGCTCTATTTCAATGCTTTCAATCGGATTGCAAATAGCCATACACCAAGTGTCCAAGTCTAGGTTTTTATGCTTCAAACCATATTGTTGTTTCCACAGGCAGAATTGAGAAACATTCATAGTCTTAATCAAGAGAAAATGTCACTGAAATTTTCTTTCTTGTTATCTTTCTTCATATCCGAGTTCCTTTGTGTCTTTGTGCTTCTCCTCGAGTCGCTGCCATCCAGTATTGAACATCACTGCATTTGAATGAAATGGTAAGGGATTGTGCCTTACTGTTGCTATATTTTCTAAGTGGCTACTATCAGCATAAGTTATTTTTGACTGCACAACATTCTCCTTTCTATGAGCCATCTTTTCCTTGTGTTCTTGTACATATCTCAGCAAGTTATTTCCTCTTAGCAGATTTAGATATCCAATTTGTGACTGTCTTTTAAATTCATTTTGCTGATTTGCATCTTCTTGCAATGCTTCAATTTTGTTATATGCTGCCAGTTGCTCTTTTCTCCATACTCCATTCCAGATGTATCTTGTTTGGTTAAAGATTGCCTCCATTAGTGTCCAGAATCAGCACCATAGTTGTTTGCCCTATTTCTTTAACAACAATCCAAAGAATGGTGACAAGATCATGTTCTTCAGTGGAGTACTCCCGAGAAACGATCTTAATCAAAGAATGATTGTTAATATAGCTTCAACAAGGATTTTATAAGGACCCTTTCACTAATAGCTTCTGCAATAATGATCAAGAATCACAGGCTCCTCCTAACTGTATGCATCATCTCTTTTGGCAAAGTCTTCTCATCAAATGTTTAGATTGTCAAAATTCAGGCCAATGACATATGCTGTTGGCTTGAGAGCTCAAGGGACTTTTGGATTGTATTTGCTTCCTTTTCCATACTTGTGTAACTTTCTTCTTTTGCATGGTTCTAGCTTGTGTAAGAGCCCAAGTTAAGTAATAATCACGTGCCATATGACCAATGTTATGACACTTGAAGCATTCTACATTGTTCATCAATAAGAATTCATGATTTCTTCTTGCAAAATTGTTTCTTGGAGATTGTTGGGGACCATAATATCTATTTCTATGGGATGGTTGGGGACCATAACATCTATCTCTATGATATGCTTTACAGTCTTTTTTCATGTGACCAAAGTTTGTACAAGAATAACAATAACCAAAAAATGAGCTTTGGCCCTGGGAGATGGAGATTTCCTTGATGTACTTCTGAAGCCTTTCTGCCTTGAGATCCTTTGATGATAGCCATTGCCTCTCGCATCTTTGACATCATCTGCATTTCTTCTTGGAGCAGGATTTCTTCTATTGTAGCCTTGATTTTTCTCCTTGCCTTTGCTAGAATTGGGAGCATCGTCAGTTCTTTCGAGCTTCTCCACATCCTTTTTTGTTTAAAACATTTTCATTCTTGTTTGAGGATTCCCCTGCATACCCAAGACCTGATTTATCAAATGGACATCTATGATAGCTGAGCATGTCATCCAAGGCTTGAGAGCTCTTCAAGATTTTGTTCATCCCTTCAACCTTTGTTCTGAGAAAGACAATCTCTTCTTCCAATCTTTCACACTCATTATTCTTCTTAGCAAGTTGTTTCTCAGTTTCTTCCTTGATACAAGTAGCTTCATTTGCTTCTATTTTAAGGGAAATGATATCTGACTTCATTTTGAAGATTTCTTCATTCTTTGCTTGACTGCTCTCCATTTCTTCCTTGATCCTTGTAGCTTTACATGTTTCAGCCTTGAGAAGCTTGATGTTAGATTTTAATTTGAAGATTTCTTCATCCTTTGCTTTCAGTTGACAGATCATGGTGTTTCTTTCCTTCCCTGCTTCATCAACCTGTCCTTCTATGACTTCCAATCCTTCCATGGTCTTTTCAGCTCCTTGTGTTTGTTTCCTTGCTTCTTGTAGTTGAGACTTGAGAGAGGAGAACTCTACCTTGTACTGGCCAATATCTTCTTCAAGTTTGTTCAAGCTCTTGTGCCTTTGTTCAAGTTGACTTGACAAGGTATCTTCCTGCTTCTTTTCTTTATTCAATTGATTTGTCATGGATATGACTTGTTCATGACGCTTTCTTTGGCTTTGATGAAATTCTTTCTTAAGCTTTGCAAGCTCTTCATCCCTTTCTTGTATTTGAAGCTTGATGAGGTCAACTTTCTTCCTTGTTTGATCTTGGTCACCAACTAGTGCTATCTTCTTAAGTGCCTCATTTTCCTTTTTCAAATTGTTAATCTCTTCCGTGGCAGTCATAAGTTGAGCAAGGAGTTCTTCTACAAAATCTTTTTCATTCTCTTCATCTTCTAGGTCTGCTTTAGCCTTGAGGTCATCATTCTTATTTTCAGCTTCTATGATGGGTTCTGCATTTCCTTCTTGATTTCCATCATCTTCTTGACTGATGGTCATGGTCAGTGCTCCTTTTGAGTGAAGGTCATGAAGTTTGTCCCATATACCCTTCGCTGATGAACATTTTCCTAGATTGTTCGTTATAGAATCAGGTAGCCTTTTCAAGATTGCCTTCATTGCTTTTGCATTGTACTCCTTGGATTCTTCATCCATCTTGGTATCAGCAATCACTGATTTCCAGATTTCAATGCCTTGAGTCTGTAGGAAATTCCTCATTCTTGCTTCCCATATATTAAAGTTCCCATTGAGCCTTGAAGCCTCCTCAAATTGATTGTCTTCTATTTTAGTAGTAGGGGGAGACACATCTTTGGGAGGATTGGAGATTTTCTTCCTTGACTTCGCCATTTGTGTTCTAAAGGTCAACCTTCAAGCTGTTAATCTTTGAATGAAGATACTGGCTCTGATACCAATTGTTGGAAATACTGAGAGGGGAGTGAATCAGTATTTCTTTTCCCGACTAGTGTATTACCAGTTAAAACATTTATATTCAGAACACAAAATGAAAAACAAGAATAAATGCTTTTATTAATATAATCTTTGCAGTAAAATAGATACAATATATAGATGGTTGCAATCAGTTGCAAAGCACCAACTTGGACTTTGGTGAGGCTCCAACCTCCAAAGCTCCAATTCTATTTCACCAAGGTTCCAATCTTGGACTTAGGAGCACCAACTCCCAAGGGCTCCTATCCTTCCTACTTCTGAGGCATCAACCCCAAGGACTCCAATCCTTCTTACTTCTAAGGCATCAGCCCCAAGGACTCCAATCCTTCCTACTTCTAACCAGCCCCAAGGACTCCAATCCTTCTTGCTTCTGAGGCACCAGCCCCAAGGTTTCCGACCCAATCTTGTCAAGGCTCATTTGATAGTAATGTTCTGCTCTTAGAACTCTTCATTACGGAGTTCTGTCTGTTTATAGCTTCACTGTAGTCTCCATGCTACAGCATCAATGACAACCAGTCTTCTTGTGAAGGAGTTTTTACAACTCTTCATCTTGCCCACACAGAATCTCCAATAGCCTTTGTGCTCTCCGATAATGTCTTCACACAGCTTTAGTCAATCTACTGTTAGCTCCACTAAACTTTGTGTAAAGAACAACTTTCTCTTCAAGCATCTGTTCTAATGTCACAGTGAATGCTTCAACACGATTGCTTCTTAGCTGGCTACTTCTCCCTTCAAACAATGGTAGACAAAAAACTTTATTCACTACATCACAGAGTTATTCTTCACACTCCATTGCATACCTGATTTATTCATCAAGGGTCTGAGTCTTTCACAGTGTGATACGATCAGCAAAGATGCTCATCCTTTGAGTGCCTCCTTTATGTTAGTCCTTCGGTCCTTTCCTGTACTGCGGGACCCTCACTCTGTTCTGCTGGACCCTCTGCTACTGCCTCTGTTTTCTCCAACTATTTCAACAACACAACAACGTTCAACCACCCCTCTTGTTCTCTGTGTAATCTGTTTTTTTTGCATTCCGCATACCTCTGTCTCCTAGTTTCCTCTCTTCGCTTTCCCTTTGGCTTCCTCTTTTGTCTCTGTGTTTTCCTCTGTCTCTTCGTGCTCACCAGCAGTCTTGAGACACGTTGATTCAATGGCGAGGACCGAATCATACACAATGGACACATATTCCAAAACTTTAACAGCGCTCCTTTCTTTTCATATGGCAGGCATACACAGAGATTGTTTTGCTTAAGGGACTTGCCACGTCCTTAATCACAATAGCAACCGGCGTTAGTTCAACCTCTTGAACTATCGGGAGCATTCCTTAACGTATTTATGCCTCCAAATTCCGCATAAGCCAAAAATTCAATTACATAGGAAATATGAGCAAAAATGGCTAAAGGGCAGACTTCAAGAAATTTTATACCCACATCTATACTGTATCGGGTCCACAGTATAATCGCATCTATACATGAGTTTGTGGCATATATATGATATGTGCTCCCGATAGTGTAATATGCCCTTTCTGCTCCCGAAACCTCTGTTTTCTTCCTCCATTTCTCTGATGGCTCTGTTTGTTCCTCTGTTGCTCCAATGACTGTTTGCGTCCTCTATTGCTCCGATGGCTGTTTGCGTCCTCTGTTGCTCCGATGGCGCTGTTTGCTTCCATTTGCTGCTCTGTTTGCTCTGTTCTTCTTTGTCCATATATGTATGGTCTATAAATATGGCTCTGATAGTTCTGTTTTGGCATATATATATATATATATATATATATGGCTACTCCTTCAGCTCCTCTTGGTCCATTGTGGCTCCTTTGGCTTGGAAGTGTCTTTCAAAGACCTCCTTGCATATATGAATGCCTCTCTTGCTTCCCCTTGGCTTCATGTCATCCTCTAGTATCTAGAATATTGCCATATTGACATCAACGACAACCTAGGTCAACAATCTCCCCCTTTGTTATTGATGGCAATATTCTTCTTCTCTCCCCCTTTGACATCAATGGCAAAGGAGTGCTTTGGGACTCCCACTATCAAACTAGTTTTGTTCTTCATGAATGGTAGATCTTCATGGGTCTGTGACTCCCCCTGTCATAGTGCTCTTCTTCTTTTTATTCAATATAGAAGGATTGATGCTTTATCATCAATTTGCACATTATTCCCTTTTCATGTCTCAGAACTACCTTATCATGGCTTCTACAATACGTAAAGGTGCTCTATTTCAATGCTTTCAATCAGATTGCAAATAGCCATACAACAAGTGTCCAAGTCCAGGTTTTTATGCTTCAAACCATATTGTTGTTTCCACAGGCAAAATTGAGAGACCTTCATAGTCTGAATCAAGAGAAAATGTCACTGAAATTTTCTTTCTTGTTATCTTTCTTCAGATCTGAGTTCCTTTGTGTCTCTGTGCTTCTCCTTGAGTCACTGCCATCCAGTGTTCAACATCACTGCATATTCTTCAAACCATATTGTTGTTTCCACAGGCAGAATTGAGAGACCTTCATAGTCTGAATCAAGAGAAAATGTCACTAAAATTTTCTTTCTTGTTATCTTTCTTCAGATCTGAGTTCCTTTGTGTCTCTGTGCTTCTCCTTGAGTCACTGCCATCCAGTATTCAACATCATTGCATTTGAATGAAATGGTGAGGGATTGTGCCTTACTGTTGCTATCTTTTCTAAGTGGCTAGTATCAACATAAGTTATTTTTGACTGCACAACATTCTCCTTTCTATGAGCCATATTTTCCTTGTGTTCTTGTACATATCTCAGCAAGTTATTTCCTCTTAGCAGATTTAGATATCCAATCTGTGACTGTCTTTTAAATTCATTCTATTGATTTGCATCTTCTTGCAATGCTTCGGTTTTGTTATATGCTACCAGCTGCTTTTATCTCCATACTCCATTCCAGATGTATCTTGTTTGGTTAAAGATTGCCTCCATTAGTGTCCAGAATCAGCACCATAGTTGTTTGCCCTATTTCTTTAACAATAGTCCAAAGAATGGTTACAGGATCATGTTCTTCAGTGGAGTACTCCTGAGAAATGATCTTAATCAAAGAATGATTGTTAATATAGCTTCAACAAGGATTTTATAAGGACCCTTTCACTAATAGCTTTTGCAATAATGATCAAGAATCATAGGTTCCCCCTAACTATATGCATAATCTCTTTTGGCAGAGTCTTCTCATCAAATGTTTAGATTGTCAAAATTCAGGCCAATGTCATATGTTGTTGGCTGGAGAGCTCAAGGGACTTTCAGATTATATTTGCTTCCTTCTCCATACTTGTGTAACTTTCTTCTTTTGCATGATTCTAGCTTGTGTAAGAGCTCAAGTTAAGTTACAATCACATGCCATATGACCAATGTTATGACACTTGAAGCATTCTACATTGTTCATCAATGAGAATTCATGATTTCTTCCTGCAAAATTGTTTCCTCGAGATTGTTGGGGACCATAATATCTATTTCTATGGGATGGTTGGGGACCATAACATCTATCTTTATGATATGCTTTACAGTCTTTTTCCATGTGACCAAAGTTTGTACAAGAATAACAATAACCAAAAAATGAGCTTTGACCGAGGAGATGGAGATTTCCTTGATGTACTTCTAAAGCCTTTCTGCCTTGAGATCCTTTGATGATAACCATTGCCTCTCTCATCTTTGACATCATCTGCATTTTTTCTTGGAGCAGGATTTCTTCTATTGTAGCCTTGGTTTTTCTCCTTGCCTTTGCTAGAACTGGGAGCATCACCAATTCTTTTGGGCTTCTTCACATCCTTTTTGTTTAAAACATTTTCATTCTTGTTTGAGGATTCACCTGCATACCCGAGACCTGATTTATCAAATGGACATCCGTGATAGCTGAGCATGTCATCCAAGGCTTGAGAGCTCTTCAAGATTTTGTTCATCCCTTCAACCTTTGTTTTGACAAAGACAATCTCTTCTTCCAATCTTTCACACTCATTATTCTTCTTAGCAAGTTGTTTAGGAGTTTCTTCCTTGATACGAGTAGCTTCATCTGCTTCTATTTTAAGGGAACTGATATCTGAATTCATTTTGAAGATTTCTTCATTCTTTGCTTGACTGCTCTCCATTTCTTCCTTGATCCTTGTAGCTTTATATGTTTCAGCCTTGAGCAGCTTGATGTTATATTTTAATTTGAAGATTTCTTCATCCTTTGATTTCAGTGACAGATCATGGTGTTTCTTTCCTTTCCTGCTTCATCAACCTGTCCTTCTATGACTTCCAATGCTTCCATGGTCTTTTTAGCTCCTTGTGCTTGTTTCCTTGCTTATTGTAGTTGAGACTTGAGAGAGGAGACATCTACCTTGTACTAACCAATCTCTTCTTCAAGTTTATTCAAGCTCTTGTGCCTTTGTTCAAGTTGACTTGACAAGGTATCTTCTTGCTTCTTTTATTTATTCAATTGATTTGTCATGGATATGACTTCTTCATGATGCTTTCTCTGGCTTTGATGAAATTCCTTCTTAAGCTTTGCAAGCTCTTCATCCCTTTCTTGTATTTGAAGCTTGATGAGGTCAACTTTCTTCCTTCTTTGATCTTGGTCACCAACTAGTGCCATCTTCTTAAGTGTCTCATTTTCCTTTTTCAAATTGTTAATCTCTTCCATGGCAGTCATAAGTTGAGCAAGGAGTTCTTCTACAAAATCTTTTCCATTCTCTTCATCTTCTAGGTCTACTTTAGCCTTGATGTCATCATTCTCATTTTCAGCTTCTATGATGGGTTCTGGATTTCCTTCTTGATTTCCATCATCTTCTTGACTGATGGTCACGGTCAATGCTCATTTTGAGTGAAGGTCATGAAGTTTGTCCCATATACCCTTTGCTGATGAACATTTTCCTAGATTGTTCTTTATAGAATCAGGTAGCCCTTTTAAGATTGCCTTCATTGCTTTTGCATTGTACTCCTTGGATTCTTGTTAAGTTATGGTATGTTCTATGCTTATAACAGTTTACTTATTTTTCTTATTATATTCCATAGATTAGCAATCACATGTACATAAAGTAAAGTGCAGATAGAACATTAAACGATCGACAGAAAACAAGCTAATACAAGAGACACAAGATGTGGCTAGGCAAGGACAAACCCCACAATGTGTGGGGAAACCCTTTGATCAAATCTTCTTTTATTTTCAATAATTCAGCAGAGAGAAATAGTACAATAAATCTGATTCATATCAGCAATAGCAAACCCTAGATCAACAGCATCAGCGTTAGCAGCTTCATCATCAAACTAGGGCAGACAATATCTCACAAACCAACCGTCGGATCGGCTTGATTCCACCACCAAAAGTTGAGGCTTTCAAAGGAGGTTCAAATGAACCTACAACGCAGTTCAGATGAGGAGATCTTCTAGTCCACGCAGGTCAATCTTTACTTCTACAATTGCAGCTTCAATTTCGGCAACTTCTGGCTTCAAACTAGGGCAGTCGATATCTTGCAAACCGTCCGTCGGATTGACTTGATTCCACCACCAAAAGTTGCGGCTTTCAGAGGAGGTTCAGATGATCCTACAACACAATTCAGATGAGAAGATCTTCTAGTCCACACAGGTCAATCTTTA
>APFE030063401.1:51284-75593 GCA_000404065.3 Pinus taeda
ATATGACCAATGTTATGACACTTGAAGCATTCTACATTGTTCATGAATAAGAATTCATGATTTCTTCCTACAAAATTGTTTCTTGGAGATTGTTGGGGACCATAATATCTATTTCTATGGGATGGTTGGGGACCATAACATCTGTCTTTATGATATGCTTTACAGCCTTTTGCCATGTGACCAAAGTTTGTACAAGAATAACATTAACCATAAAATGAGCTTTGGTACCTGGGAGATGGAGATTTCCTTGATGTACTTCTGAAGCCTTTTTGCCTTGAGATCCTTTGATGATAACCATTGCCTCTCACATCTTTGACATCATCTCATTTCTTCTTGGAGCAGGATTTCTTCTATTGTAGCCTTAATTTTTCTCCTTGCCTTTGTTGGAACTGGGAGCATCACCAATTCTTTCGGGCTTCTTCGCATCCTTTTTGTTTAAAACATTTTCATTCTTGTTTGAGGATTCACCTGCATAACCGAGACCAGATTTATCAAATGGACATCTGTGATAGCTGAGCATGACATTCAAGGCTTCAGAGCTCCTCAAGATTTTGTTCATCCCTTCAACCTTTGTTCTCAGAAAGACAATCTCTTCTTCCAATCTTCCACACTTATTATTCTTCTTAGCAAGTTGTTTCTCAGTTTCTTCCTTGATATGAGTAGCTTCATCTACTTCTATTTTAAGGGAGATGATATCTGACTTCATTTTGAAGATTTCTTCATTCTTTGCTTGACTGCTCTCCATTTCTTCCTTGATCCTTGTAGCTTTACGTGTTTCAGCCTTGAGAAGCTTGATGTTAGATTTTAATTTGAATATTTCTTCATCCTTTGCTTTCAGTTGACAAATCATGGTATTTCTTTCCTTTCCTGCTTCATCAACCTGTCCTTCTATGACTTCCAATGCTTCCATGGTCTTTTCAGCTCCTTGTGCTTGTTTCCTTGCTTCTTGTAATTGAGACTTGAGAGAGGAGACCTCTACCTTGTACTAACCAATCTCTTCTTCAAGTTTGTTCAAGCTCTTGTGCCTTTGTTCAATTTGACTTGACAAGGTATCTTCCTGCTTCTTTGCTTTATTCAATTGATTTGTCATGGATATGACTTCTTCATGATGCTTTCTTTTGCTTTGATGAAATTCCTTCTTAAGCTTTGCAAGCTCTTCATCCCTTTCTTGTATTTGAAGCTTGATGAGGTCAACTTTCTTCCTTGTTTGATCTTGGTCACCAACTAGTGCTATCTTCTTAAGTGCCTCATTTTCCTTTTTCAAATTGTTAATCTCTTCCATGGCAGTCAAAAGTTGAGCGAGGAGTTCTTCTACAAAATCTTTTTCATTATCTTCATCTTCTAGGTCTGCTTTAGCCTTGATGTCATCATTCTCATTTTTAGCTTCTATGATGGGTTCTGGATTTCCTTCTTGATTTCCATCATCTTCTTGATTGATGGCCATGGTCAATGCTCCTTTTGAGTGAAGGTCATGAAGTTTGTCCCATATACCCTTTGCTGATGAACATTTTCCTAGATTGTTCTTTATAGAATCAGGTAGCCCTTTCAAGATTGCCTTCATTTCTTTTGCATTGTACTTCTTGGATTCTTCATCCATCTTGGTATCAACAATCACTGATTTCCAGATTCAATGCCTTGAATCTGTAGGAAATTCCTCATTCTTGCTTCCCATATATTAAAGTTCCCATTGAGCCTTGGAGCCTCCTCAAATTCATTGTCTTCTATTTTAGTAGTAGAGGGAGACACATCCTTGGGAGGATTGGAGACTTTCTTCCTTGACTTCGCCATTTGTGTTCTAAAGGTCAACCTTTAAGCTATTAAGCTTTGAATGAAGATATTGGCTCTTATACCAATTGTTGGAAATACTGAGCGGGGGGTGAATCAGTATTTCTTCTTCCGACTAGTCTTTTACTAGTTAAAACATTTATATTCAGAACACAAGATGAACAACAAGAATAAATGATTTTATTAATATAATCTTTGCAATAAAATAGACACAATATATAAATGGTTGCAATCAGTTGCCAAGCACCAACTTGGACTTTGGTGAGGCTCCAACCTCCAGAGCTCCAATTCTATTTCGCCAAGGTTCTAATCTTGGACTTAGGAGCACCAACTCCCAAGGACTCCTATCCTTCCTACTTCTGACGCATCAACCCAAGGACTCCAATCCTTCATAATTTTGAGGCACCAGCCCCAAGGACTCCAGTCCTTCCTACTTCTGAGGCACCAACCCCAAGGACTCCAATCCTTCTTGCTTCTAAGGCACCAGCCCCAAGGGTTTTGACCCAATCTTGTCAAGGCTCATTTGATAGTAATGTTTTGCTCTCAAAATTCTTCATGACTGAGTTTTGTCTGTTTATTGCTTCACTGTAGTCTCCATGCTACAGCATCAAAGACAACCAATCTTCTTGTGGAGGATTTTTTACAACTCTTCATCCTGCCCACACAGAGTCTCCAATAGCCTTTATGCTCTCTGATAATGTCTTCACACAGCTTTAGTCAGTCTACTGTTAGCTGCACTAAGCTCTGTATAAAGAACAACCTTCTGTTCAAGCATCTGTGCTAATGTCACAGTGAATACTTCAGCATGACTGCTTCTTAGCTGCCTACTTCTCCCTTCAAACAACGGTAGACAAAAAACTTTATTCACTACATCACAGAGTTATTCTTCACGCTCCATTGCATACCTGATTTATTCATCATAGGTCTGAGTCTTTCACAGGGTGATACGATCAGCAGAGATGCTCATCTTTTGAGTGCCTCCTTTCTTGTTGGTCCTTCGGCCCTTTCCTGTACTGCTGGACCCTCACTCTGTTCTAATGAACCCTCTACTATTGCCTCTGTTTTCTCCAATTGTTTCAACAACACAACAACGTTCAACCACCCCTCCTGTTCTTTGTTTTTCTGTTTTTTTGCATTCCCCATACCTTTGTCTCCCCGTTTCCTCTCTTCGCTGGCCCTTTGGCTTCCTCTTTTGTCTCTGTGGTTTCCTCTGTGACTTCGTGCTCACCAGCACTCCTGAGACATGTTGATTTAACAACGAGGACCGAATCATACATAGAGGACACATATTCCAAAATTATAACAGCACTCCTTTGTTTCATGATGGCAGGCATACACAGAGACTATTTTGCTTAACTGACATGCCACGTCCTTAATCACAATCGCAACCGACGTTAGTTCGGCCTCCTGAACTATTGGGAGCATTCCTTAAAGTATTTTTGCCTCCAAATGCCGCGCAAGCCAAAAATTCAATTACACAAGAAATATGAGAAAAAACAGTCAAAAATGGTTAAAGGGTGGACTTCAAGAAATTTTATACATGCATCTATACTGTATCGGGTCAGTAGTATAATCGCAATCAGCGCTTGTAGTTGGATAGCCCTTTGTGTAGCATTGCGATGGGCGGATGCGATACATTATTAACCCATTACAATGCTGCGGCGGGTCCACGGGTATATGTATTGCAATCGGGGGTTGCCCTTGGTGGAGGTCCGATGCAACATCGCTAATCGCTATCGGCGATCGTAATGGACCGCTTGAAACATTATAACTCCCGCTCCTGAAGTGTCGATGCGATATAATATTATGTGCCAGACCCGATATGACTCAACACTCCTGTGCATAGAGTTTCAAGTCTGCTTTCCGCCTCCGATGGTGTATTTGCCATACAACCAAGTCTTCTGCCTCTGATAGTGTATTTGCCTATATGTATGCTTTTTGCCGCCGATGGGTAAATACATATATATGCAAGTCTTTCTGCCTTCGATAGTGTGAATGCACGTATATATATGTTTTTGCCGTCGATACATGAGTTTATGGCATATATATGATATGTGCTCCCGATAGTGTAATATGCCCTGTCTGCTCCTGAAACCTCTATCTTCTTCCTCCATTTCTCCGATGGCTTTGTTTGTTTTTTTGTTGCTCCGATGGTTGTTTGCGTCCTCTGTTGCTCTGATGGCTCTGTTTGCTTCCGTTTGCTCCTTTGTTTGCTTTGTTCTTCTTTGGCCATATATGTATGGTCTATAAATATGGCTCTGATAGCTCTATTTTGGCATATATATATATATATATATATATATATATATATATATGGCTTCTCCTGCAACTCCTCTTTGTCCAATGTGGCTCCTCTGGCTTGGCAGTGTCTTTCAAAGAGCTCCTTGCATATATGAATGCCTCTCTTGCTTCCCCTTGGCTTCATGTTATCCTCTAGTATCTAGAATATTTCCATATTGACATCAATGACAACCTAGGTCAACACAGTGCATGATTTTCATTAGTCATATAACAGTTGATATCCTTTAATTTAATTTATTT
Source organism: Pinus taeda (assembly GCA_000404065.3). Taxonomy (NCBI): domain Eukaryota; kingdom Viridiplantae; phylum Streptophyta; class Pinopsida; order Pinales; family Pinaceae; genus Pinus; species Pinus taeda. The sequence continues at coordinate 55,611 of APFE030063401.1, forward strand.
AACCCGATGATTAATTTTGTCATCTTTCTATTGAAGCATACCCAAATATCTGAAGAAACATACTTTTTGAGATGGAAATTTTAAAAGTTCAAGTCCTGGGACAAACATCTTAATATTATTTATCCATGTGGCCCAATCTTTAGGGGAATTTTAAGGTCTAAAATGGGCCTCCTAAGAAAAATGCACAACCAAAATAAACTTTATAAGAACCAATAGGATTAAAGATGATGATGTCAACCATGGGGGATGATTCACCATTTTTGGATTAAAAAAGTAAAAAGATAAAAAAAAAAATAATAATAAAACTATTTTTTCAACTTGTATTTTCAAGCTATCTCCCTAAGGTTTTACTCAAATTTCGAGCAAGAGTACTCGTTGGATGCAAAATTTAATTCCTCATCCAAGGAGCACCCATGTTGCATAGTTTTGATGGACCCTGCTACACGAAAAATGAGAAATACATGAAAAAACATGATTGCAATCACGTTTTTTCCATGTATTTATCATTTTTCATTTATTAGGGTCTGTTAGCCCCTGAGGTGCGGTGCTTCTATTTTTAGCATAAATGTCCCCTGTTTTAGCTCCGACAGCCACATCTCCTCCTTCTCTGCTTTGGCCATAAGCCGTGTTAGCCCTGAAGTGTTGATCCAAATGGATCCAAGAACTCTCTAAGTCTTTAAAAATTGTTTAAGAGATCAAAATAATCACAAGAGAAAACCCTCCAGAATGGCGGAGAAACATTATCGGGAGGCCAAAAACACATAAAAACAGTGAAAAACAGAGCACCGTAGGCTTGAACAATGAATGCACAATAGCCGTCAGATCTGGTCGATCAATGATCCAGATCTGATTGGCAAATCGCAATCGGCACAGGCAGACAGCGGATATCGGCGGCCTGGGGGTTATTGCGATCAATCGCATCGCGATATCACATCGGAGCTTCATAGAGGAGCGAGGCCTATACCCATACATGTATGCAATGCGATTAGCCGGACCCGATGGCTATATAAGCATTATTGCATAGATTTTGAGATCCGCTGAAAGGCATTTGTTAATGTATTTTCGCATATTTTGTTATTTAACGAAATATAAAGAGACAGCGCCGATGCAATAAAACTCGGACCCGAAGGGGTTCGGGAATGAAAATATATAATATTTCAAATCCACCAAAGCCATTTTTTTCGGATTTTTAGTGTTTTTAACGTATTTCAAAATACAAAAGGGAACCTTGGAAACAACGCTGAAGCAACTTGCGATAGCGATTTCAGGCGGACCCGATAGGATATGAAGCGTAATTATCAAAGTTTCAAATCCGGAATGAACAGAGTTTTGGCGGAATTTCACAGTGAAAAGCATTTCTCTGTGTTAAACAGGAAGCAGCTGGTTCAGGTGTTCCAAAGGCCTGAGGCACTCTTACGCTGCAGAATAGGTGGCCACCTCCCCTTTCTGGGTTAAGCAATGATTGCTAACGCTAGAAGAGAGATTCGAGCAGATAGAGGCCGGGAGACAAAGGTCGGAAAGGGAAAAAGCCACAGTGCAACACCACCAGACCAACAGAAACAGTCATGGAGCATCTTTTGCATGAGCAGGCTACCTGACAGCACAGCAAAAAATACCAGAAATTGGTTACTATGATGTTAGAAAAAGAGACCTCTAAGCTCATGTGTGTCGAGTCATCGCATCAAGCAGTTAGAAGCCAGAGGGGATAGATTAAGACTTCTCGAGCCTCAGAAAGCCTGAGAGCATTGTAAAAAGCCTATAAATGGCTGAAAGCTAGAAGAAACAAGGGTTCAACTTTTGGGGGACTGTGGATACTTTGTTCCTTGTAGCATCTCATCTTCATTCCAGTAATACAAGCTTCTTTTGTTGTTACATGTTCAATTTCCATTTCCTCCTCTATTCTAAGCTTGCACTTGAATAGGTTATTCATGTTTTCTTCTGTGTCTAATGCCATATAACTGTCATCTTGTCTCTACATTGATAAATTAGATTTGCAAGATTCATTTACATTCTGTAGCTAGCCATTCATATGTGTTTATGTATGCATCTGTTGGTACGGTCAGTATTCTCCATCTATCCATTGAATCTATAAACTATTGAGCATTAGTGGTCTAAAGCCTTGTCACGCTGAGGGTGTTCATGCATGTCTAGAGTGAAAACAGAGTTGAAACAGTCATCTGACTTGATCCAAACCATCATCCATTCCAATAGTTCCGACAACGATATTGAATATTGAGCATTAGTGGTCTAAAGCCTTGTCACGCTGAGGGTGTTCATGCATGTCTAGAGTGAAAACATAGTTGAAACAGTGATCTGACTTGATCCAAACCATCATCCATTCCAATAGTTTCGACAACGATATTGAAGATTTATATGTTACCAAGCATCTCCGAGATACAACCTAGGAGAGCTTCCTGGAGTGCTAACAGGGTCCATCAAAAGTATGTTACATTGCTACTCCTTGGACGAGGAATCAAATTTTGCATCCAACAAGTGTTTCCGCTCAAAATTTGAGTAAACCTATAGGGAGATAAGTTGAAAATACGAGTTGAAAAAATAGTTGTTTCTTTTTTCCCTCTAAAATTTGATGATGTAATCTAATATTAATTTATTTTTTCTATTATTATTTTTATAATTTCCTTAGGAGACCCATTTTAGACCTCAAAATTCCCCTATTGCCATGTTTAGTCAAAATTTGTGTCTTTCGGCGGGAACCTGTTTATTCTGATTTTGACCTTTACTCTTCTTTTGATATGTATAGCCCTTACTTTTTGCAAGTTCTAGAACTTGTTCCTAAGTTGGTTTAACACCATATGACTAAGTAATGGGGTCCTTTTCTTCATCAAAGGTGTTTATTGCAAAGGTTGAAGAAATCACATTGCCACATTGACTTTCACTTGACTCCCCCTGACTTGCATTATTATTTTGTTGATATCTACTTTCCTCTAAGATCCTTCTAGCAAAGGCACAAGTACTTTCTTCATGAAAATTGTCACAAGGTCTGTAGAAAGGGATAGACTCATCAACTACATTGGAAAATTCAAGTGGTGTCGGAGGCCTTTGATCGTTTGAGGAATTCCTTTTTGGCTATTGATTGTTGTTATTACCCCTATTATTATTATTGTTTCAGGGAGGCATACTTTGCATTTTCATCCTGGTATTCCTTTCCATATGTATCAGTTGATTATGCATGTCACTTATTTGCTTGGCATGTTTAATTTCCATTTCTTTAACCAATCAAGTTAATTCATTTACTGTTTCTAACTCTTCTTTAACTTTAACAATACCTCTCTCATAGCCAGGGATCTCAGATTTAACTGAAGCCCTTTTATATTTTTCTAACTCTTCAACTGTGTTTTGGGCAGCAACTAAGGTGACGGGATGAGCCTGTCTTATATTATATTGAACTTCTACATGGTAAACCTCAAGATAAGTTTCCAAGGTTGTTTTGTCAGGAGGCTTGTAATCCTCAATCATATCCTTTAGTAATTTATTGAACCTATGGTTAAACTCTACCACCGTTTCATTTTCTTTCTTCTTAATGGTATTGAATTCCTTTACTAAGAATTTTCCTTCCCTCTTACCTCCATACTTGTCTCTGGAGGCATTGAGGAGGGTTCTCACAGGATCAAAGGAATTATCAACCTTGTCGTGGAACCAATCAAGTGCACTACTTTCCAGTGATAAGACAGATAGTTTCATCTTGGCATCTTCATGATTATAGTTTGTAGAATGAGCATATCTATGGAGGAACAAATAAAACTTCTTTATATGTTCTTCAACGTTGATAGCATTATTTCCCTAAAATATTGGCAATCTGTTCATAGTTGACTCATTCAGCAGATCATGTGGATACCCTTGGATGTTTGCGAAGTTGCAAGGCCCATAGAAGGCATCCATGATACCTTGATTTGGAGGATTAATGAAAAGTAGATGGAGGTTAAGGAGAGCTTCCTATCCGAGAAAATTTAAACGATCTCTAGAATGTAACTTGTTTAATCGAGCTCTTAGAACCTTTTTAGGATCGAGAGAGGGGTTAACCAAGCTACCAGGATTCCTTCTAGAGTACATTGTAGTGAATGGATGAATAAGTTGAGTCATCACCCAAACAGGAAACCAACCTAAATGTCCAGGTTCTAAATGTGAGATTGAACAAGATGAGAGGATTAGTGAGAGGAAAAAGATAAGGTGATGAAAAATAATGAGAGAAACGTGCCAGAAATGTTGTGGCATTGATGAAACAATGAATAAAGGATGAAATATTACAAGATTATGGAGATTTTCGTAAATCCAAGCTCCAATAAATTGGTCCCCAGCAATGGCGCTAGAAAATTGTACCGCTTGACGGGCTAAATGAAAAAATGAGAGAACAATAATGATAATGTCGTTAACCCCAGTAACAAGATAAACTCATCCCCAACAATGACGCTAGAAAATGTTGTCGCCTGGATTGTATAGGCACTGTGACAATGCTTAGGACAGGGGATGTTACTCTGATCTCCACCCACTCATCTGTGTCTCCCAAACAAGTTGGTTTCCAACTTGTTTTCCTTCACCTCATTTCATAGGGACTACCCCCCATAGCCTGTTGTTGGGAGGCAGCTAGAATGGAGTGGGAGGGGATCATAGTGACACCCCCCATCGTAAGCTTTGTCGTGGTGCCTATACAATCCGGGCAACAACAGATACATTATGATATTTGTAGTCCATTATCCACACGATCTCTCAAGGGTTATGAATATTTCGTTATCTTCATTATTGATTTCTCTAGGACAACCTGGATACACTTCTTGAAGACAAGAGATGAAGTTTTTAGTCACTTCCAAGAGTTTAAGGCTCCTGTGGAGAACTCGATAGGAAAGAAGATAAAGTTACTTCAGATAGATAATGAGGTTGAGTATTGTAGTCCTTGTAAATTCAAACTGGTAATTATAATTTACTAAACCAATAGACTTGAATCTACTTTACTCATCAGCGGAAACAATTAAACAATTGCCAAATCATAGAGCATACAAGAGAAAGAATTCAATCAACACATTACACAATGATTTCCTGGGGAAATCCATAGCAAAAAACCCTTGCTATATGTATATTGCATTAGTCAGAAAATATGAGAACATTACAATTCTTTGCTCAAGCCTAAGAGAACCTCTACATTATCTCTATTTGTCTCACTGCTTCCTAGACAAGCCCAAGCCAATACTCAATCAATTTCCTGCTTGCCCAAGATCCTATTTCCTTGGGAATAGCCCCTATTAATAAGGGAAATTCCTCAATTGGAATTGCGCAATCCTCATAGGCCTTTCTCTGACTGAATGCACCACCTGTACAATTCGGATGATTATACAACTGATAATACACTTTCCCTGAACTCCAATCTCAGTTAGGTAACTCTCAAATCTGAGATGCATGTATTATTTATGAGTGAATGATCGATTTATTGGTTGATCACTACAAGCAACACCACACTACACTGCAGGAAACACCACACTACTAGACCTCTGACTAGTTCCTCCAACAGTTGGAACTAGTTTAATTGACTTTAACTCAGTTAACCTGAAATAGCATCTTCCTTCCTCCAATTCCCTGCTAGAGGAGTCTCCATGAGTTTTTTGCTCTCCATGTGGAACTTCTTCAGTATCTCATTGTCATACTTTCCCTAGGAGACAAACAGTTCCTCATCTCCTTATCGTACTTCCATACTAAGGAAATAATGCATGAGCCCTAGGTCCTTCATCTCGAATTCTCTTGCAAGATTTTATTAGCTTCTCATCTCTTGTTAGAATTAAATCATCGACTATAATCAACAATTGATCTTCAACAACAATATGGTAAAGGTTCACATTTGTTTCACCTTTGGTGAAGTCCAACTTGGTGAAATAGCTGTCAATCTTGTTGTACCAAGCATAGGGTGCTTGCTTCAGTCCATACAACGTTCACTTGAGTCTACACACATGCGACTCTTTGTTGAAGGTCTAGAATGCTCCCTGCTGCTCAATGTACACCTCTTCCTCAATCACACCGTTGAGGAATGTTTTCTTCACATCCATCTGATGTATCTTCCATCCCATTTGTGTTGAAAGTGCTAGAATAGATCTGATTGAAGAGTACCTTGCTACTGGAGCAAAGATCTCCTCGTAATCAATTTGCTCCAACTGAGAGAACCCTCTAGCCACAAATCTGGCCTTGTGTTTCTCCACAATACCATTTGTTGTTTGCTTTACATTGTAAAGCCATATGGAACTCACCATTGACTTGTATGCTGGTCTTGGGACCACTTCCCAAACAATGTTTCTGATAATGGAGTCATACTCCTCAACCATGGCATCAACCCATACTAGTTTTTGAACTACTTCCTCGAATGAGGATAGCTCAATCTCTACACTCTTGCACATCAGAGCCATGTAGCCAGTGTACGAACCACTGTGTAATGTGTTGATTGAATTCTTTCTCTTGTATGCTCTGTGATTTGGCAATTGTTTAATTTTTTCCGCTGATGAGTAAAGTAGATTCAAGTCTATTGGTTTAGTAAATTATAATTACCAGTTTGAATTTACAAGGACTACAATACTCAACCTCGTTATCTATCAGAAGATAAAGGTACTTCAGATAGATAACGAGGTTGAGTATTGTAGTCCTTGTAAATTCAAACTGGTAATTATAATTTACTAAATCAATAGACTTGAATCTACTTTACTCATCAGCGGAAACAATTAAACAATTGCCAAATCACAGAGCATACAAGAGAAAGAATTCAATCAACACATTACACAGTGGTTCGTACACTGGCTACATGGATCTGATGAGCAAGAGTGTAGAGATTGAGCTATCCTCATTCGAGGAAGTAGTTCAAAAACTAGTATGGGTTGATGCCATGGTTGAGGAGTATGACTCCATTATCAGAAATAGTGTTTGGGAAGTGGTCCCAAGACCAGCATACAAGTCAATGGTGAGTTCCATATGGCTTTACAATGTAAAGCAAACAACAAATGGTATTGTGGAGAAACACAAGGCCAGATTTGTGGCTAGAGGGTTCTCTTAGTTGGAGTAAATTGATTACGAGGAGACCTTTGCTCCAGTAGCAAGGTACTCTTCAATCAGATCTATTCTAGCACTTTCAACACAAATGGGATGGAAGATACATCAGATGGATGTGAAGAAAACATTCCTCAACGATGTGATTGAGGAAGAGGTGTACATTGAGCAGCAGGAAGCATTATAGACCTTCAACAAAGAGTCGCATGTGTGTAGACTCAAGTGAACATTGTATGGACTGAAGCAAGCACCTTGTGCTTGGTACAACAAGATTGATAGCTATTTCACCAGGTTGGACTTCACCAAAGGTGAAACAAATGCGAACCTTTACCATATTGTTGTTGAAGATCAATTGTTGATTATAGTTGATGATTTAATTCTAACAAGAGATGAGAAGTTGATAAAATCTTGCAAGAGAATTCGAGATGAAGGACCTAGGGCTCATGCATTATTTCCTTAGTATGGAAGTACGACAAGGAGATGAGGCACTGTTTGTCTCCTAGGGAATGTATGCCAATGAGATACTGAAGAAGTTCCACATGGAGAGCAAAAAACTCATGGAGACTCCTCTAGCAGGGAATTGGAGGAAGGAAGATGCTATTTCAGGTTAACTGAGTTAAAGTCAATTAAACTAGTTCCAACTGTTGGAGGAACTAGTCAGAGGTCTAGTAGTGTGGTGTTTCATGCAGTGTAGTGTGGTGTTGCCTGCAATGATCAACCAATAAACTGATCATTCACTCATAAATAATACATGCATCTCAGATTTGAGAGTTACCTAACTGAGATTGGAGTTCAAGGAAAGTGTATTATCAGTTGTATAATCATCCGAATTGTACAGGTGGCGCTATGAGGATTGCGCAATTCCAATTGAGGAATTTCCCTTATTAATAGGGGCTATTCCCAAGGAAATAGGATCTTGGGCAAGCAGGAAATTGATTGAGTATTGGCTTGGGCTTGTCTAGGAAGCAGTGAGACAAATAGAGATAATGTAGAGGTTCTCTTAGGATTGAGCAAAGAATTGTAATGTTCTCATATTTTCTGACTAATGCAATATGCATATAGCAAGGGTTTTTTGTTGTGGATTTCCCCAGGAAATCATTGGGTAATGTGTTGATTGAATTCTTTCTCTTGTATGCTCTGTGATTTGGCAATTGTTTAATTATTTCCGCTAATGAGTAAAGTAGATTCAAGTCTATTAGTTTAGTAAATTATAATTACCAGTTTGAATTTACAAGGGCTACAATACTCAACCTTGCAAATTTTATACTTTGATGTGCAAGAGGAATGGATTATCAAGGTAAAATTATTTGATAGAATTACCCCTAGGAGATTTCTCTCATATTACATGACACATACATTGAGAGATGTTATAATAGAGATAAATTCCATAATTTTAAACAGTAATGCATGCAACAATTAGCCCTAGAACAATGAAAATCTCAGTCCAACGTATATGAAAAAATTAAACAAGAATAACATTTAAAGGCATGTACTTACAAGTAACATAGTATATCTAACCATTCACAATTGACAATAGAGAAGCTGCGAGGGAAGATAGACCAATATCCACACTTCAAAATTCATCCATAAAGCTCCAATTCATCCTCTGGAAAAAGTGTGAAAATCTCAAGAGAGAGAAGTGATCCAAACCAAAGTGATGATGAGAAAATGAGCTTGTATCACTTGTATACACAACTTAGGAGTTAGAATTAGCCTCCTTGGCCTACATAAGCCCCAAAATAAGATAATGTTCTAATAATTCAACTTTTGGTGACAAGCCCACCAAAATAGTTCATAAATGAAAAATTAAGCCTCTCGAGTGGTCAAATAATAATCTATGCATGTTGTAGTGCCCTCTAAGAGGCCTAATGAGGTCCATGGGTGCCACAATGAATAATAGGACCCTCAAAAGTAGTGGACAAGGGGTTTGCCCCTTGTAATAACCTGTGGTGCTCCAAATGACATACAGGGGCACATAAGCGTCCTCATGGGTCTCTAAACAAATCGAAGATGCATGTAGATCACCTGCAAGGGCTAGGATGATGGTGTAGGTGATGCCACACCATCGTGTAAGTATTGGATCATCTACCAAACTGTATGGTGTAGATCTGGGGCCAGTTGGGCATGATGGATTAGGTACATCATCCTCGTCCAATAAGTGAGCCACGAGCAATCTCTAAATGGTTGTGGGGATCCATAGAGTGTAATATACTACTATGGAGGCCCTTGGCTTTCAACGCTCACCCTATATGTGCCAATGTAGCCCTCTAGAGGATTAGGATCCCTTATAGGGAGACCAAACCCAAGGTGGAAACCATCTGCAATCCTACATAAGATCCAATGTGTCCCCTAGCTTTCCAGTACAACAAGTCATTAGAGAAATCGAGTAAATGAGCTTACCTAATCATGGACCATGGGTGGGGAATTCATAATGGCTTTCCCTTCTATAATGGGCTTTTGGATGTGCCAATGTCTCCTAAAATCCAAATGGGGCTAACCAATATTCCTATTAGGTGGTTTCTACTTCTAAAGGGGATAATATAGTCTAGGTACATCCTTCAAAAGGTAGTGGTATGTGACAGATAGGTGAATGAAGTAGGAAATGAGAAGGGGCAATCTTGGGTCACATGTTTGGGTACAAGGGTAGCTAGTAAGAGGGAATCCCACACCGGGGTTTATAATGTGTATGAAGGAGAAACCATGGTACATGAGGTGCCTCAGCGTTTATTTTTCCACCCTTCGTTTTATGCCTTTTGCCTTTTCATGATTTTCTTTGATTAACTGCACAGGGATCAAGGGGTTAGAGCATGATGTATAAGATATAATAGTGAATTCCCCCTTTTAAGGTGGGGTAGTTTATCACCCACTAGGGGTTGGGACAACCACGGGTTCCTATATGATGAAGAAGGTGTGAAAATTTGAGACTCCCACCCGAATCAACTACTGCAGCAACTTATTAAACTTCTCATGTTCGTTAGTTACTGAAACAAATTATTTATCGTTTCCTACAACAAATATTGAAGCTAATACAAATGCAACCTTCACTTAATTAATTAATTTTCCCAAAACAAGAATAGAACAATAGAGAAAAATACACACAAGTCACACAATATTTTTTGGGCAAATGTCCCCAGAAAAACCAAATGTAGGAAAACCGGTCCAACAACTCTTAGGGTTTTATATTATTATGCAATAGTTTCTAAATACAATTTTGGATGCCCTTCTAACAATGGAGTTACATAGAAATAAACTAGCAGAAAAAACTTAGTGAGATTTCCTCACTCTACCCAGCAATTCCCGGCTGTTCAGGCAGCTAAACCAACTATCCCCGACTATCTCTCCTATGTCCCTGCGTAGGCCTTGCGTCAACCTCAAAAGGCTCTACGTCAGCTCAACTGGGAAGCATTTGCCCTCTCGAGCAGTTTCCAACCCTCCCAACTCAGAAATGCCAGCTCCCCCAGCAAAATCGGACAAACTCGGACTTCTGCGTTGAAGACTACACAACTTCTGTGTGAGCCCTCCTGGCTCAGTGTCAAGCTCGCCGTGGGCCCTTCTGGCCCAGCATCAACCCCTCCTAGGTCTGCACTGCCTCCTCCTGGAGTCTCTCTGCCTCTCTGCTACTATCCTAGGCTCTGGAGAAGATACTCCAACCCAACTATCCATGCCCCTCACTGTAACAACTCACTATCGAAATTCTCCCAGTAGATCCTTTGCTCTGCTTAAGAAAATCAAACTTCTAAACTGTTTGTGCGTCTTTCTAAGTGACCCTCAAGCCTCCTTAAATAATCTCCTTGTTGACATTCAACAGCCCAGATTAGAAGTTAATCAATGGATAAGATCATTTCTACTTGATCCTCGTCTTCTTCTAGAAGTTACACCCACAATTTATATTAATACCCTTTAATTATTTTATTTTCCTAAGTTTAGACTTAGGTTCCCTTTAAAAATAATTAATTAGTTTAATAAAATTGTTTCTGGGTCGAATTTCCCAAAACCTTTCTAGGTTCTTTGGAATACATGTGCCTAAGCCTCCCTTCAAAATTTGAGACTTAGAGCACATTCGATGCTACCAAAAATCAATAGAAGGCTCATAGAACATGAAAGAACTAGGGTGATGGCCATGATGATGAGATAGAGCTCATGTATTCTCTTTTACCCATGTGCTAAATGTATTTTTCCTGGTCATCTTTTGCATTTGGTGGTACATTTTCCTGTTGAATGTGGCCATATATGCTTTTTTCTTTCTTTTCAGGTGCATCAACCTTTAAGCTTTATTCCAGGCCATGACCCAAGGCATGGGCAAGGGGAAGGGGCAAGCTAACCCTATGTGGACCCAGGCAGGAGAAATGATGAATGGGGTAGTAATGAATGGAAAGAAGGTAATATAAGTTGATAACAAAGCAGGACAATGCAACCAAAATCAAGGTTTCCTGTGAAAAACCATCCCTAGAACCAAATTGATGAAAAGCAATTTTGGTGTAAGGCCAAAACCCCTTTCATATTAATATTCGATCTTGAGGCCTGTGGGTTATGGCCCACAATACATATTGGAAGTGTTCTTATAGCGCTTAAGCCTCAGAACCCGAGACCATACACTTATTCGGTTTTTTCTTTAAAAACCAAGGCCATAACACTTTATTGCAAAACAAAGGAATACACGGGAAACACAAGAAACTTTGCTTCGAACACTTGGTCGGACTTCAAAAGGATTACACCCGCATATATAAATATCGGCGGGTCCACTCCTCCACTCCTTTATACAACACTCTTCGACCTCTACCTTCTCCGATCAGCTGATCTCCACTGTTCATTATTCCTCTAGATTTGACAGTCAGCGCTAAATCACATATCGACACATCGGCGGTCCTCCGTCCGCCAGCCCTTGACCTCTCCGGTTTGCGATAAGGGATTAGATCTCAACCGTCGATTCTAACTCTCGATCCGATGATTGTCGCTTCATCACATAATTGCAACCGCATTTCTTTAAGGACCGGTTCCGATATCGCCCAAGGGATTTTCGCCGATGTGATATAAAGGTTCTGCCCCATGAGACTTGATCTAGACCATTGATCTCACAGATCCAATGGCTCTTGTGCATTCTCTCATCTATTCTTTCTTAGCTTGATTCGATTGCTTTTGATGGACTCTGCATTATAAACATGGTTTTTTGCCATACTCCGTTAACACACAGAACACTCGTCTATCGATGTATTTACTTAATATTGGATCACCATCGATCCTACAATGATCGATGGTCGATCAACACTCTACAAACGAGATTTAAGTCCTCAATGCATATATTTACAGAATCACTCGAAAAGTATAATTACACAGATACGCGGAAATCCACAAACCCACATGTATTATATTATACACATAATTGAGTTACACCCAAAGGCATTTCAGCCTTAGAAACAAGCTTCCTCTTGACTACATTGTGAACACTCTCTTGGCTTGCTAATCTTTTACAATCGCACTATATCTATCTATCATCGTCTCACGATATATATAGAACACCCCTGTTCATCGTTTACAGGAATATTGGATCGGATCACTGAAAGGATCCGATCAATCCTCTAACAACCCCTAAATCTCTCTATATGCTTACATATATGGCAAATTACATTTAATAAAGTCTTGAGAGACTTTATCCATTCCATCATTTATTCTGTTTTAAACAGATTTGTCCCCTGTTCAACTCCGATGTTCCACGTCCTCCTCTTCTCCGCTTTGAATTCCTCTTTTGATTATGGGGGGTCAGATGCTCCTGCATCGGACTCCCTAGGCACAAAAATTTATGACCTCCTGGTCATATCCTTCTCCTTCTCCTTAGCAATTCTACCCACTTCTCAGTGGAAGTGCCTTCATGATCTTCTGTGAGCTACAACCAATCTCTGCAGTAATAGTCTTCCTCTGCTACACGATACCTCACCAAGCTCTCCTCACTCAGTCTTTTGGCATCCTTCTGGTTCTCTTCTCTAGAACCAATTGAGCACTCCTTGCTCTAGGTTGCTGCAAGTCTTCTCACCTTCCGTTGTCGTTCTCTGCACGACAGTAAGACCATAAACTCCTCAGTCTTCACCACAACTATACCTCCTCCTTTTGCTTGCACTCTTCTGACTTCTCGCAGGAAATCCTTTCCCTGCTCTGATACCACTTGATGAAAAGCAATTTTGGGGTAACGCCAAAACCCCTTTCATATCAATATTCGATCTTGAGGTTTGTGGGTTATGGCCCACAATACATATCGGAAGCGTTCTTATAGCACTTAAGCCTCAAAACCCGGGACCATACACTTATTTGGCTTTTTATTTAAAACCGGGACCATAACACTTTATCGCAAAACAAAGGAATACATGGGAAACACAATATTCGGCTTTTTCTTTAAAAACCGGGACCATAACACTTTATCGCAAAACAAAGGAATACACATAAACTCTGCTCCGATCACTTGGCCGCACTTCAAAAGGATTACACCCACATATATAAATATCGACGAGTCCGCTCCTCCACTCCTTTATACAGCGCTCTCTAACCTTTGCCTTCTCCGATCTCCAATCTCCGATCGGCTGATCTCCACCGTCCATTATTCCTTCGAATCTGACAACCAGCGCTAAATCACATATCAGCACATTGGCAGTCCTCCATCCACCAGCCCTTGACCTCTCCGATTTGCGATAAGCAATTAGATCGCAACCCTCGATTTTGACTCTCGATCTGACGGTTGTCGCTTCATCGCATAATCGCAATCGCATTTCTTTAAGGACCGGTTCCGATATCGCCCAAGGGATTTTCGTCGATGCGATATAAAGGTTCTGCCCCATGAAACTTGATTTGGACTGGTGATCTCAAAGATCCGAAGGCTCTTATGCATTCTCTCATCTATTCTTCCTTAGCTTGATTCGCTTGCTTTTGATGGACTCTGCATTATAAATATGGTTTTCTGCCATACTCCGTTAACACACAGAACACTCATATATCGATGTATTTACTTAATATTGGATCGCCATCGATCCTACAATGATTGATGGTCGATCAACACTCTAAAAACGGGATTTAAGTCCTCAATGCATATATTTACAAAATCACTCGAAAATTATAATTACACAGATACGTGGAAATCCACAAACACACATGTATTATATTATACACAGAATTGAGTTACACCCTAAGGCATTTCAGTCTTAGAAACAAGCTTCCTCTCGAATACATTGTGAACACTCTCTCAGCTTACAAATATTTTACAATCGCACTATATCTATCTATCACTGTCTCACGATATATATAGAACACGCAGGTTCATCATTTACAAGAATATTGGATCGGATCACTGAAAGGATCCGATCAATCCTCTAACAACCCCTAAATCTCTCTATATGCGTACATATGTGGCAAATTACATTTAAAAAAGTCTTGAGAGACTTTATCCATTCCATCATTTACTTTGTTTTAAACAGATTTGTCCCATGTTCAGCTTCGATGGTCCACATCGTCCTCTTCTCTGCTTTGGATTCCTCTTTTGATTAAAGGGGGTTAGATGCTCTTGCATCACAAATGGTCAATAAAAGAGACCCCACAGGACTAGAATCCAAGGTTAATTCCTAAAAGGGGTCTAGGGGAAAAAAGCACAAACCTGGCCCATTCTTTTTGTCGAATCCCCCCATTAATCCATGCCTAGAAGTGTCCATGATAAGCAAACTACAATACTCAATTTCCAAATGACAAGGCATACCTTTTGATTTAGGAGGCCCACCTTCAAACATACGATCATGGAAGATGGGTGAGGGACCACATGGCTAGCTCAGGTGGCAGAGAAAATGGCACAATGAGCTAGCTAGCAGCTACAAGGGGTTGTTGGTTGCTGACTAAGGACCATATTGGAGAAAAAAATTCTCCTAGGGATATTACCCACAAAATGGTGGGTAACATCTGGCTCCAACTGGGACGTGATCTCTCGAAGAAGTGGGCGAAGCTACTCGAAATGGAGGTCACAAGAACTCCATCAATCTCTTAGTTATTGTAGACCTGTCACCTGCACATATAACAAATGGAAAAATACGGGGCAACATGCTTTCGATGCATCTTATGATTGCACATGCTAATATGTTAGGTCATAAAATTAATAGAAATAAAATATGCAAATATGCATCTATCTACCATGAGAAAAATCATATGACATTATTTCTAATGCAAAAATCAACATGCAATGCATCCTACTCTACCATGCATATGATACAATGTCAAGCCTCAGGTTAATACTCCTTTAGGAGTTTCCCATTCACAGGAAGGGGAATGGCTTCTCCGTCCAGAGTTTCTAGATGATATGAGTTCACTCTTGCCACATCACCTATCTTGAATGGACCCATCCAAAGATTATCTGACTTCTTGTGCATACCAGTTTTTGCTCTTCTTTTATCCCATAAGAGCACTAGGTCACTGGGTTTGAAGGCTTTGTGTCAACTATATTTGCAGGCGGTTGTCATTTTATCATGACTACGACCAATTTGGTCAAAATATTTCCTTCTATTTTCATTTCTTTCAATTAGTTGATCGATCCGGGATTGTATGGCATTTCGTTGTTCGGGGAAACCTTTCAAGCATTAGAGGATGGGAAACTGTATTTGAATAGGCAACTTGGCCTCAGAACCATAAACCAGTTGGAATTGGCTAAAACCAGTGGAAGCCTTCACGGTTGTTTGGTCATCCCATAAGGCGTACTTGATCATGCTATCCCACCCCCCTTATTATCACCAATGGTTCTTTTGATCATTTTTATGAGGTTCTTATTACTAGACTTAGCTTGCCCATTTCATTAAGGGTTGTAGTTGGAGGAATGCGATGAGATTATGTCTTACTTATTACACAGGGATGTCATATCCATGGAATCAAAATATTTGGCGTTATCAGTGACAATCTTTGCAAGAACGCCAAATCTAGTAATAATCTTATCCTCAAGGAAATCCATAACCACTTGGTCAGTTGCCTTCTTGGTTGGCATTGCTTCAAACCAATTGGTGAAGTAGTTAGTTGCTGTGAGGATCCATCTATGCCCATTGCTATAATTGTCCTTGAATTCACCAATAAAATCTAAGCCCATTGTTAGAAAGGTGCGTCGATAGCAACGCTTTTCAATGGCATAGCCATAAGGTGTTTCTTCCCAGCAAATAGTTGGCAAGTTTGGTATCGTTTTACAAAGTTAAGTGTGTCAGCAAAGATGGTGGGCTAATAATAACCTGCTCTTATGAGTGGTGGTTCGGGCAACATAATGTCCACCGCATAAACCAACATGGAATTTGTTCAACAATTTTTCATATTCTTCTTTGCTAACACATCGGAGGATTACCCCATCGGGACTCATCCATCCAAGGCCATCATGGGTCAAGTAGAACTTAGATTCCTTTAGCCTCAAAGCCCGCCTCTTGTGATCAACAAGGTGGGGAGGAGCGGACAGATTGCGCAAATAATAAACGAAGTCTATGTACCAGTCATTGTTTTCGAGTTCAGTGGATGTAGCGCAAAATTGCTCCTCCTCTCCCTCTTTAATGGCTTGACTATTAATCTCAATAAGCATCTCAGTCAATCCTTGTCCCTTGATGAACTTTTTAGGGTGGATATCATGGTCATATTCTTGGATTTTGGATACCCATTTGTACCTAGATCCGAGACAATCAGAATGTGACAGCACATCCTTCACATCAGGGTAAGGGACATATGCATATATTTTATTGCACCCTACATAGGCATTTGAAAAGAGCGTAAGCTTGCTTTTCAGTGATGGTGTATCTTGTCTCAGCATCTCTAAGAGGCTTACTCATGAATGATGCTGGTCTTTCCCTTCCTTCCTCATCCTTTTGCATGAGGATACCAGCTATAGTGTCCTTTGATGTGAAGGAATATATTATAAAGTCCTTGGTGTAGTCTAGGTTGATTAGGACGGGGGAAAGGCAATTCTTTCTTTAATATATTCAAAGGCCTTGTTTTTTGTTTGGTTCCATGAGTAGGGAGTATATTTCTTTAGGAGGTCATTCATAGGCTTGACAATTTTAGCAAAATTTGGCACAAATCTCCTCACAAAGTTTATTTTTTCCAAAAAAGGACCATACGGCACTTTGATCTTTAGCAGGGGGAATGCCTTTGATGGCTTGTATTCTTTCAGGGTCAATACTAATCCCATCTTTAGAGACCACGTGCCCTAACATTTTACCCTTGTCAACAACGAATATTGATTTCTTAGGATTCAAGGAGATGTTGTATTGCCTACATTACTCAAATACCTTTCTCAAGTGTTTGCAATGATCATGTCTTTTCTTAGAGGTGAAAATAAGATCGTCTTGGTAAATCTCCATGATATTTCCAATGAGGACTCTAAAGGAAAAATCCATGGCCCTTTGGAAAGTGGATCCAGCATTGAGGAGACCAAATGGCATTCTAAGGTACATGTATGTTCCCCGTGGTTTGGTGAAGGCAGTTTTCAAGCGGTCCTCTTCCTTTACAATGGTTTGGTTATACCAAGAAAAATCGTTAGGGAATGACATCATTTGGGAACCCGTTATTCTTTGCAAGAGATTTTCCATATTGGGCAACAAGAAATTGTCTCTTAGACACACACGATTGAGATCCATGAAGTCAATGCACATCCTAATATATCCATTCTTTTTACGGGTGATCACAGTGTTCGAGATCCAGGACTAATGTCATATAGGGGCTATTATCCTTGCATCGAACATCTTCTGGAGCTCTTCCTTGACTAAAGGTGCAAGCTTCGGGTATATTCTTCTCAATTTTTTCTTGACAGGCTTGGCAACTTCCTTGAAAGGAATAGTATGCTGGATAATCTCAGGGATATATGCTTTTAAGTCATCATAAGACCAAGCGACCACATCCTTGAATTCCCTCAATAATTTCTCGAGCTCCTCCCTTTCTTCTTTGGTCAAATTCTTCCTGATTTTGACCATTTGAGGAGAGGTTTCAGATCCAATGTTGAGATCTAATGTATCAGGTGTTTATTGATTATCCTTTTTAGTGGTGGTAACATCATCCCTATCAAAGCATTGTTCATTTATTAAGTCTTTACCTTTTCTATCGGGATCTTTGTGGTCCTGAAGGAAGTTGGCTATATCTTGATCATCTTCAAAAACAGGCCTGTGTTCTTCATAATCAGGGATGGAGGGTCGGTGGATTGTGTCAATTATACATTTTCATCTTTTAGCAACATCACTATGAATGATTGAGGACATGGATGCAGCTATAGCTAGGGCATTGGCCATGTCATTAAGGCATTTATTTAGGGCTAAGAATTGTAGCTCTTTGAACCCCTTGACCATGCTATTGATTCTTTCCCTATAGGGTTTCAATTTTTCATCCTTTGTTTCAAAATCCCCCCTTATTTGCGAGATGACAAGGTCAGAATCTCCAATTATGATTAAGTGTTAGATCTCCCTCGATCAGGATACCTCAAATCTTAGTAGGAGGGCCTCATATTCAGCGATGTTATTGGTGCGAGCAAATTGGAGTCTTAAAGAGAATATCAAGTACTCCTTAGAATGGGATATGATGACAATGCCTACCCTTGATCTAGTCTTAGAGTGAAACCCATCAAAATACATGACCCATCGCCCAGGGATAGGGGTAGTCTTGATATGCTCACCTTTGAAAATTCTTCATTCTCCAAGTTTATTATCTTCTTCTTCCAAGTCATTATCATATTCTTGAGAGTTGGCAATCATTGGGGTAGAGAATTCCTGCCTAGGGATGGATACATAGGAATTTTCTTTCCAAGGGAGGTATATAGTGGAACTATCTTCACTAATGAATAGGTTAAGGTTTTCAACAAATTGTTTTGATAGAATCATACCACATGTTGGATTTGTTTTGATAATGAGAATGTTTATGGAGAATTATTTCTTAGGATATGTATGGAAAAAGACCTTTCTACCTTCTACTAGCCACATTGTTATGGAACGAGCTCACAAAAAGATAGAAAAGATAGATCAACGCCTTAGAATTTAGCCTCTTCGAGGGGGAAACTTCCTTTACATTACACAAATGAACAATTCTTGGATGATACAAATGACTAAATCTCCCTTCTATATATAGGAGCCTAAGGGGTCACAATATAATCAAGCCGACATAACAGTAATAACATAAGGGCACAACGATAACAATAGTGGGTTTCTATGGGGCACACTAATAACAATATGGGGACAATAGGGGCACAATAGTAACAATAAGGGCTACAATGACAATAGTAATGAGGGAATCACTAGTATTATAGGGACCTAACATGCCCCTCTCCTTTCAAAAAGCATTGTCCTCAACGCTTGAGTAGTTCTGGATGCTTCTGTATAAAATTCTCATCCTCTCATGTGGAATCTTTAGCAGATAAGTTCTTCCATTTGATGAGATACTTTGAAATTGATCGATTTCGTAGCTGTTGAGTTCTTGTTTCTATGACTACTTCTGGTTCCAATATGATTTTTCCTTCCTTGTCAAGTTCTGGCAATATTGTTTGAACTGGTAGCTTGTCACCTATAACCTTCTTTAAACATGAAACATGGAAAATTGGGTGCACTCAGGAAGCTCCAATTTGTATGCCATAGTACCAATCTTTTGCAACACCTTGTGTGGAGCATAATACTTTGGTGATAATTTATTATCCTTCTTAGATTGCTTGAGGGACATTTGTTTATATGGTTGTAGCCGTAGGAATACCCAGTCACCTACATCAAAACTTCTTTCGTTGTGATGTTGATCTGCCTGTTATCCTTTAAGAGTTGGAGAACTTGTGTTGATGCTCGATGTGATGTTCCATTGCTTGAACCTTAGAATTTTCTCTTAAATATGATGTGGTGGATGGTGGATGATATCCATAAAGTGCCATAAATGGGATCATTTTTGTTGCAGTATGGAAGGAAGTGTTATACCACCATTCAGCCAAGAGGCAACATT
>APFE030063405.1:0-29371 GCA_000404065.3 Pinus taeda
GAAAGGATCTACCATCTATGTGAGAATAGGAACATCGAGGATGGAAACCACTTCCTCTTAAAGTGCCCCCCTACAACCACATTAGATCTCAGTTTCATAATCTTTGTCACAATATTAACCTTCTTAGCCTTTTACGATGTCAAAATTATACTGAGCTCAGAAGGCTTCTCTCCAAGCTTTTTGAGCATAGGAATAAAATCTTAAATCAAACTAGATAATTTGTTTCTTTAAGTCTGATAAACCAAAATTTGGTCTCAGTGGACATTAACCGTCATCATCGTTATCATCAACTATAAAATTAATATATTTTATTTATCATCATAATTTGTTAATAAAATTGAAAAAATAGATATTGTTTTTTATTTATCGTTAATAAAATAAAAAATTGTCCAGTTGATACTTGATTGCATTGAGAGATTAGTTGATTGAATTCAAAGATTATGCTCGATTGATAGTTGATTCAATTTAGAGTAAGGAGATGCTTGGCCACTTAAAATTTTTGATAGATATGGTACATTAATATAACGAAAAAATTTGGTGTACAATATGTGTAAATGATCAGTGAAATTTTAAAATGATAATTTATAAATATTATTTTCGATTGGAAAAAAAATATGAAAATTAAATAAATAATTATTTATTTTACATATAATATTTTTAAAAATAAATCAACATAATTTTTTTAATTAACATAAGAATCAAATTATTAAGATGTTCCAATTTTAATTACTTAATTTTAATCATTGTTATTTAATTTTTTTTACACTAAGTGATTAAAAATAAAGTTAAAAAATTAATTATTTTTTAAATGAATTAAATTATAAATAATGTAGGGTTATAGAAACTGTGATATTTAATTTTCCAAAACATAAAAAAATAAAAAATTATTAGTATTATAATTTTCATTGTGTGCGACCTTCACAGCGTTATGGTGATCAAAATAATGTGAAATTGTAAATTAAGAGATTTAAGATTCAAATCAACTCTTTAGACCTAACTTATGGAGAAGGAAAATAAAATTATAGATCCTGCAATTTACTTAATAATTACATATAACAACAACTTTTAATATATTATATATATCTATATATCTATATTATATATATTATATTAATATAGATATATTATTATATATTATTATTATACTATATATAGTCTTTTTTAAATATTTAACTCGCACTTGTTTTATATTTTCAGTATGAAAGATAAATGGAACAAATACATGATATTGGACAAGTGCATTTTGTATCCAAACACAATTCAAAAGGTTGGACAACAAACCCTTGAGGTACAATTCAGTTCTAACTCTCTTTACCATCCATCTTAATATATGTAAATTTGCAATGTTCCTTTTATGTGAATACATTTTTCATTATTTAATATTTTTTCTTTTCAAATAATATTGTTATAGGGTTATTATTTTTTCATGCATTTAAAATTTCTATATTGATATAAAAATAATTTATATTGTTAATAGTTATTTAAATTTTCAATTTTCTTTATCTAGTCTCGAAATTAAACTAAAGGAAAAATTACAAAATTTTATTTAAAAGTTTCAAAACTATCTTGACAATCCTAATATAGCACATGGTACATATACAAAAACTTGGATTATCAAATATAAATAAAGTGAAACTTGTAAAAGCATATAATTAGAGAATATAAAAAAATAAGATATTGTTGTTAGATGCAGCCAATAAAGTACCTCTAAGTAAGCTTATAGGTGCTAGTTGCTCAAGATTGTGAGTGGGAGGTAACTCCCTACATTAAATTATTGTGGTCTCCATTCGTTCCATTCTTCTATCGATATTTTGATAAAGCAAATGAAATTCCTGTATGTGGAGTAGCTCGTCCTTTCTCTCAATGCATTTGAATAATGTTTTTCCTAAGAGGTGCTTAACATGTCAATAATGGTTAACGATGCATAAGTATTGATTTTTATGGATGTGAACATTACCCAAGTTCAATACCCATTCTAGAATTGTTGCCATAACATCTAAATTTGAGCGATTCTCTCAATGATTAATGATCTCCTACTCAATACCTTGAATTTCCTATTAAACTCCTACTGGATTATGATGGTGGTATATTCTAGCAGAAGTATGAGTTCTATGATGAACCAAAGAGCTATTAGTATCAACTTGTCCTCCCATGCCTCTTTTGGATCTAGCTCTTTGGTGGGGCATGGCAAGGAATAGGGGAAAATATTAAGTATAAAAGGGAGAAATTGATTGCTAATAGGCCTTGGCGAGGGGGGGGGAGAAGAGAAGAGATAACTAATAGAGAGAGAGTTGAGGGAGAGTGATGTAGGAGCATTAGAGCTTCTAATTATCAAGCTTTTTGGAGACCAATCTCCAAACCTGGTCTTAACATGGAAAAGGAATTTTGTTTCCTTATTGTAAATAATTTTAATTTCTTTATTTATTAGAGAACTATACATAGAGATAATATTTTCTTAGAAGAAAATATGTCTTTTAAGACATGAAAAATTTAGGAAATAAATCAAGGGAGGTTCTATGAGAAAAAAAACTTGGTATAAATTAGCAAGTTGTTAGAATTAGATTTTTTTTAGAAATCGTAGAAACTATTGGGGGTGATTTTAAGATTTAGAAAAGTTATGGGTATGCAAGATTTTGTCAATAAGGCAAAAGTGTGTCTACCTAGAAAAGCACGAGTGATTTGTGGATTGATTTATGGATTGAAGAAAAATTATTTTGTGTGTATATGTTAAATATTGTAAGACTAAGGAGAAAAAAAATAGCCATATGAATGTAGAATTGGGCCTAGAGTGAAATATATGATTATAAGTTTATGCATGTATTTTTTTCGTTTGTTTAATGGAAATGTGTAACAACACCAAGTAAAACTAAAATTAATGTCTTAATGGAAAACAAATACTTACAAATGAACTTACCTCTATTACCTGTACTTGTAGTCTGCCAAGTGATCACAAGATTTTGGGGACGACTCTCCTCCCAACTGTAGGCTCAATTGTTCAGGATTCTGCTACAACTGGCCACCCCCGAGCCCTCAATTAATGACTACTGCTAGTGCTCCTGAGTCTTAGTATACCATTCTCCCAAGAGAATGAAAGATAGAATCTCGGAATGATGGAATGCAAGAATGCCTCTCATCTTCCTCACATCTATTAAATAGAAACATTGGATGGGTAAACCACCATGCAACACTCCATGTGTCTACACTGCAAACTGCCTTGATTTTTAACATTCTTGTTTTATTTCTTTATCTTTCTTTTGATTTTTAGCTTTCTTGTTTTATTTTCTTTTTTTGATAGCTTTACTGATTCTTTTTATTTGTTTCTTTTTTATTACTATTTATTCTTATTTAGGCTTGTGTAGTTAATTACATTTTATTATTTTTATTTATTTTCTTTATATTTTTATATCATTATGATTTATTATTTTTATTATTTATTATAAGTGTTTATTTTATTATTATATTATTATTTTTAGTTTTAATATTATTTATTATATTATTATATTTTATTTATTTCTGTTATATTTTATTATATTATTATTTTATTATTTATATATTACTTTAAAGGGAGGGATATTACAAAATGCAAATTCACCAATGCCTTTGCGTAAGACTCTTTGAATTATTGTGTTTGTTATTTTAAATGTTTTGATATGTGATGAATAATAGTTAATTGACTAAATAATGGAATCTGTGCATGTAATCCATATTGAAAAGTTGAACTTTGCAAGAAAAATATTTTTTTCCTGCATCAAGTGGTACCAAAGAGGGATAATCTGCTCAAGTGTGTTTGTAGATAGTAGAAAGGAAAGAAATTGAACACTCTATGGAGATTGGAGATGAATACAAAATATTGAAAGAGCTAGTATGCCTTTTAGAGGGATTATTTTGAAAAAGTACAAAGCAGGTGTTCTCCTGGAAAATAATTTGTTCAATTGAGTGAATCAAAGGAAGACTACTAAAGATAAGATCTTGGCACAAATATTATAAAGATGGATATGTTGTTTTTATATAAATTCTGGTCATAAATAATTTTTGATTGCAAGTAGCAGAGAAGGAAAGTTATAGATAATAGCCATTGCAACAAGTGAAGTTGTGACAAAGGAAGTGGGAGAATGTAGAGCTCTCAAGTGAAGGAATTTGTGATAGAACCGAGTAGAAAAATTAATTTATAAAATGAGGACAATGTGAGTTCTATAAAGAGAAGGTGAGTAGGTGAAATTGTAGCAGCCTAACAACTTTTGAAGATGAGGATTAGACATGGTATGAAAGGAGGAGAAAGTTTCTTCTGTAGAGAACCAAGAGATGGAGAACTTCCAACAAGTAGAAGTTGGGTAGAGGTTTCCACAGGCAGTTCCACAGTAAGTGTGGGTATAATTTCCAAGGAAGAAGGGAAGAGAGGAGTTACCAAGAGGAGAACTTGATACAATGACAAGTATCATATTGTTTACAAGATGGAGAAGTTTTATTGTAGCTCACAGGTGAAAAAGGAGCATTCAAAAAAAGGAGAGGGTAAATATGGCTATTGATAACCATATAGTGGGTTTAAAGAGAAGTCAGAATCATATGAAAAGAAGTGCCAAGAAAACTAGCATGAAGAAAATGAATGATGAGGATTTCGAGAGGGAAATCGATGAATTGAAAGTACATCTTAGTGTACTACTAGAGTTGCTACAGGAATATGAGGAAGACTAGAGATATGGTTGGACAATGAAGAAGAAGAAAGTGAGATGGAATTCATTGCAAATGAAGCTAAGACAAACACTATATTTCAAATTAAAGGAAGAAATCAAAACAATTGAATATAAATGTATGTTTTTGAAAAAATATTATTCCTTGATGAAGAGGAAGCTAGAGATGTTGAGGAAGAATTTATTCACAGTTTGATGAACTATTTAACTAATCCAGTTCAACATGGAGATGTGTTGGTTGAGGCATCAAATGTGAAGCCTCATATTTTTTAATTTGACTCTTTGAGTATGTTTGTAGGTGATGAATGACACTTGGATGACATGTTTATGCCAATTGATGAAGAAATGAAGTTGTTGGAGGAGATGGTTGAGATTGAAGATTTCTTTCTTAAGCATGTGTTCGCATATATTAGAGATGGACAATTTGTTGGAAGTTGCCATGAAGGATGATGATGATGTGGAAATTGTTTAAGAATATAATGCTCAGAATATTATAGAGGATGAAGAGGTAATTCATGAAGACATACTCAAGGAGATTCTAAGAATTGTAATATTAAATGAAAGTCTTATTCCAGAGGAAGGAATCACAAAATAAGAGATGGAACTTTTGGAAGAGTGGTTGGCAGAAGACCCAAGTGATGGATATTGCATGGATGTTACAAATAAAATTCAAGATGGTTTTGTTGAATTGTATGAGAAGCTTAATTTGTTGGAGAAGAGGATAATAAGCCAAAGACTACATATTCATTGTGCAAAATTAGAACAGGAAGAAGAGGGAATTGTCTTGAAATACAATGAGGGGAACACTTCAATGTATGACCAACATGTTGTAAAGGACGTATATAAGCCAAAATTGAATAACATTTATATAATTTTTATGACAAAGGAGGATATGCAACAACATGTGGAAAATAAGCGTGAAGTTCAGCTAAGGATAAAGCTAGATGATGAGATTGATGGAATGTGGATGCTAACGAGGAGAACATCCAAGAGAAGATGCAATAGAAAAAGGAAAACCAACAAGAATGTTGAGTAAAGAAAGTGAACAACAACATGTAAAGATGAAAGGAAAACTACAACACAAGGTTTGGGATCCTAGAGGATTCAGAAATTGATGACACATGACTAGGAGGTCATGAACTTATTCTACCTTGGGAGTCTAATGCAGGAGCATTAGAGCTTCTCAATAATCAATTCTTTTGGAGACAAATATCTAAAATTGGTCTTAACATGGAAAATGAATTTTATTACCTTATTGTAAATAATTTTAATTTTTTTATTTCTTAGAGAGTTATAGATAGAGATAAGATTTCTTAGAAGAAAATTTGCCTTTTAAGGCATGAAAATTTTAGGAAATAAATCATGAGAGGTTGTAGGAGAAAAAATTTAGTAGAAATTAGCGAGTTGTTAGGATAAGAAAAAGTTTAAAAATCTTAGAAACTATTGTGGGTGCTTTTAGGATTTAGAAAAGCTATGGATATGGAAGATTTTGTCAATAACGAAAAAACGTGTCTACCTAGAAAAGCATAAGCGATTTGTGGATTGATTTATGGATGTAAGTTTTTTTTTTTTTTTTTTGTATATGTTATTATAACTATTGTAAGCCAAAAGGGAAAACAAATGGCCAAATGAATGTAGAATCATGCCAAGAGATAAATATATGATTATGAGTTTATGCATGTATAGTTTTCCTTTGTTTAATGGAAATGCAAATTCGCCAAAGCCTTTGCATATCACTCTTTGTATTATTGCGTGTGTTATTTGAAATGCTTTGAGATGTGGTGAATAATAGTTAATTGACTAAATAATGGAATTTGTGCATGTAATCCATATTAAGAGGTTGAAATTTGTGGGAAAATTCAAATTTTCCTGCATCCGGCATTCCTTCACAAGCCAAAGATTGCTAGCAAGATGAGATCCAATGCAAGGAACACGATAGAAGAGATTGATGCCAGTTTGACTAAACCTCATGCCTAGGTGGATAAGAAAGGTTTCAAAAGAGCTTAATATAAGGTAGAGTGATATAACAATCGAGTACTTGTAATGTGCTAATGCATGAAATTCGAGAGATGAAAATGATGAGCTCATCCCAAGAGGCCTAAGATGGCATGAAAATTCTTTGGAGATCAACTACCACTCACAACGACTTAGAGCCAAGGCAATTGGTGACCCAAAAACCAACATAAATATGAGCCAACTCCACTTTAAGCAAGGTGCTGCATTAACTCACTTTAGATTGTCAAGAGTGGGAAGACAGAACTAAGACATCAGTGCCTGATAGTTCCTCGAAATTAGCACAAACAAAAAGACAATAAATTTCCCAGTTGCACTCATAGTCAAGGAATGATTTCCTTATATGCAACCCCCAATGCTAAGAACACAAAATGATACAAGTTTCTGAGTTCGTGTACCCTGACTTATATTCACACGGATGGGATTTTGGTGGCGATAAATGCGATTAGTAGCGACCCCATTTCTAATTCCTTATGTAGAATGCAATTAACACTACCAACTTGAAATTGTCATCCTCATCTGTCTCACCGAAGGTGGATTAAATGTCATCCTTTGTGTATTTATTACATAGGGATGTCGTTGCCGCATTGTCATTAATTGTTTCATGAGGGTGCAACTGACTACTCCCTCTCTCCTCACCTGGCTTTCTTCTCGAATCATGCCATACATGGTTATTAATATTTATTATATTGTATAATTTTTAATTTTTTTAACAATAATCAATATATAAAAGTTTCATTAATTTACATTTTTATGTATAATTTTTTTTTAAAATATTTTTTTATTGTATGTACTTTTCTTGTCACTATATTTGTATAGAAATATTTTATTTTTCTCCAACATGGATAAAACGAACAAGCTTTGTATTAATATAAGTTGTTTACATGTAGAAAGAGCCAATTGATCCACCAAAAAACCTGTGGATAGCATAAATTTCACAAAATGATATCACAAATCCTAGTTTTAATACTAACTAACTATATATATATAAAAAAAAAAAAAAAACAAAAATGACCATATTTTGTCTCTCGTCATAAAAAAAATCCCAACATATACAACTAATCATAAACAATATATCCCCATAACTAAAGTTAGTGCTTATGTGAAAAGTATTTTTGTCGATTCCTAAAAATTACTTTTGGCTTAGGCAGTGTACAAAATCTCCCTGCATACATAGTTGTGCCCCACCTTGGATAGTACATCCATAATGCCACTTTTTTCCTTGTAAAAGTGAGAAGGTCACCGCTGGAAAAGTTCAGCCAATCACCTAATTCTTTGCAACCAATTTATCAACAATAGAGGGTTGAACATAGACTACTTTGAAACGCACACTATAACCACCTTAAAATCTCCAAATACATCCATTGTCTTGATATATATTCACTTTGCACAGTATAATACCCTCTATAGGGAAATGACCTCTACATGGGTGTTGGAGTCTACACCACCATTCCAATTGAAATGATAATGATAGCTAGGCTTTATAATTATGGACACTCCATAGCTTCATATAATTTTTTTGTTGCCCATCAAAAAATCCCATATGATTCCTACCCTAGATATTCATTGGATGAATGTGTCTCACAGGTCCCTTGTTAATCATAGACCCAATTTCATTGAAAAGAGAAGCAATCCTAATGAAAATGAAATTCATATTCAGTGAATAATTCTCAAATATAATTGCATTATGGCATCTCCAAATGCCCCAGATGATATATAAAGGAAGTGTATCATATTCCTTGTATCCAAAAATTCAACGCTATAAAAAAGATTCCATATTAGATGAGTTCCAATCAGCATATATGTTTAAAATTTGTAGCAGCCCATACCATATTGAAACCAAAATTGGACATTTTAAAAAGACATGGACCACACCCTCCAGATCTGATCTACACAAAAACACATATACCAAAACATGAGTTTATGTGGGATGTTCCAACCCCAATTTTTTCTAAACCATCTTCTTTCCATCGAATGTTGAGGCGCATGTGAGATATATCAATAAGCTTTCTCCATTAAGATCCGATATTGTATATATTTATCCTACCACATGTAGATATCCTCTTTTTCTATTAAAGAAATACTAGCCATGTATAGTTTATGCCCGTTCCTATCTGAAGACGTAGCCAATGCGCCATATAACCCACTATCCCAGGAGCTTGTCCATAATGGATATAATAAGGAATGTCCAAATGTGATTTGTATTTGATTTATGAAATAAACACCCATATTATGAATATCCCTGATAAGATGAGAAGACATGATATGATATCTGAGAAATCTACGGATGGGATATAGACTGATATCCACCATAGTACCAGTCCCAATAACCAATTTCAAATTGCCAATCATAAAATGCTTAAATTTCATCATATTATTCGAAATTTATGAGACAACACATGAAACTCGAGCCCCATCCTTAATCCGTGTCATCAAAGATTGATTTCTCAAAACAAAATTCCTTCATGATCCATTGCCAAATACCATCACCATTTAATTCACACCATAAAATATTTATGTGTGATATAAATAACACGCATCAATGTTAAAAATTTATAGGAATTTTATATTTCTCAACTATTAATTATACTTTTTATAAGAAAAACAATTTAAATAAAAGATTTCCCCTATAATATGTAAAACAATATCTTCATAATCTAAGGAATGAAGTTAATATCCTCTTTCTACAATGCTTTAATGATTTAAAAAATTACAACTAACATAGCTATTCTTATAGGAATTTATTGAAATCCTAACCCTTTATGGATAGATGATGTCTTTGATTTAACTAGTATATACAAAAGAAAATTTAAAGATTTGACTGGGAACTTGTTTGGTATTGAACTAATCAATCTTTGTAGGTCTCAAGACCATATAATTTGAAATGGTGTAATGATGTGGCAAAGATCCAACTTGATGAACTTGTATTCATGAGCTTCGGTATAACATTGTGGATTATTGATATCCAATATCATTGTTTCCAACTAAATATTCAATTTTTATCTCTTAAATGACCATGATCCTAACTTTAATTATATAGCGTTAACCTTAACTCTAAACTTTTCCATGCACAAAATTCCTGTGAAGGAAGTTTTTGATTATCAAAAGTACCCAATTTTTGAAAAAAGTAATTCAATCTCTCCTTGAAGGATTTAAATAGGGATATAAAAATCCTAATTTACAAGGAAAACACAAGAGATATCTATCATGATTTTACTACATCCCTCTCTACTTACATTAACAATTTCTCTATCGAGGTGTGATATAAAAACAATAATAGAACTACCAATCCTTAGTATAATCATAATTGCAAATTGATAGACAATACATTAGGGTTGTTTCTAATGAATATTTAAAACTTGGTACGATAAATACATACAAAATCCTTATTAAAAGGAAGAAAGTGTACTCTCTAAATAGAATGAAAGTGTTCTCTCTAAATAGAATGAAATAGTTGTTGTTGCACCTTTCTAAATTTGATACTAGTATGTTTTGGAGGAAAATTATATTTTGTAAAACTAAAGATAATAATATGATTTCCTTGAAGGAATTGGATTCCTACCTTAAAAGTATTTATGGATTTCCTAATTGCATTAAAACATATCAAACATTCTTGTAGAGGGTTAAATTTTCTCTTTAGAAGACATGGACTTTGGGCTTAAGTAGATCATAACTAGGAAAGTAGAAGAAATTGAAGGCTACTATGCTAATTTTTTAAAATCAAAGGGAATATCCTCATTCCTCACCTTCATAAGTTCCTTAATTTGGCATTGAAGCAAATCTTGCATAATCAATGGATGAAAATATTCATTTAACCTATTTTTAGAAGTGGAGATAAAATAATTCCCTCTATATATATGAACATTATGATTAGCCCCATTCTAGCCAAGTTGTATAAAATGAATTTGGAAAAGAAAATTATCCTTTGGCTAAAAAGACATTAAAATGGAACTAAAGGCAAAGCCAAGATTAAGAGATAGCATTCAACTATGGACTACCTTGTTACTCTTAAGATCATTGCAGAGGAGTGTCGTAATAATAAAATCGATCTCCTATGTCATTTTTTTGACTTTAAAAAATATTTTGACACCATTCCTAGGACAAAATTTAGAAGATGTTAGTGGAGATAAATGTCCATCTGAGTTGCGAGATGTTTTCACAAGGTTGTATTTGAATATAAATGCCAATTTTAGAACTATGAAGGGATGGCTAAAATAAATTAACTACAATATTAGAGTCAAGCTAGGGTGTCCGCTATCCCTTAACCTATTTGACATATATATTGATAAGTTAGAGGAGTGTTTGGAGGAAGCATGTTGTGTTAAATTGATTATCATTGGTATATCCAATTCTCTTCTTCTTTATGTAGATTATATAATTATTTATGAAAGGATTCCTTCTAATATTGGAAAGAAACTTAGAAACCTCCAATATTTATATTCCAACATGGGTTTGAATACTAAATTTGACAAATAAAAGTCATGATGATTAAGTCCAAAAATGTCACATTATGTTATGACCCTAGGGTGGGGCTATATTGGGTTAAATGTATATGGTATGACCCCAAGAAGGGGAATGTATGGGATTGAATGTGCATGTAATATGTAAATGTGTATGTCATATGGTTGTCCTAGTGATGAAGGGGCTACATGGGCCATCTGTGAATAGGAATATAGAGACCATATAGTCATTATTGAGGACATGTGATTTGGATGGAGGAATGCAATTTGTGTTTGGAGGAGGTTCTCATATTCTTTAAGGAGTTATTGTGTAGCTTATGTTTACTATATATATTTCGATCATACCGTTTGGTATTAGAGCATACGAACCTATGGATTCTTTTCTTCAAAGAGTTCATCTTGGAATTTTTGCTAAAACTTTTTTTTGGGATATTTCAAATCAGGAAATTTTTAGGATGTTGATTTGAGGTACTAGGAAATATTTGGTTAAAATTTCAGATATTTTTTCTATACTTTTGGAGATATATGTTGTAAAATTTGGGGTTTTGATTGGCTTTGAAATGCATTTCAAATGGGACATCTTTGTCATTTACATATAACTTAGTTTTGGTATGATTTATACCATACATTTTCTCATGAATGAAGCAAGCATCCCATTGTATGTCTAGTAAAAAATTCATATTTTATTATACTATAATTTTGGAAACATAGTACCTGGAATATAGTGTTTGTGAATGGTTTTGAACTCAATTTATATGAATGATATTAGAGGTTTAATTATGATTTTCTATTGGGAAGCTTTAGATCACATAACTTTGCAAATATTGAGACAACATTTGGCATATGCCTTCAAAGAAAAATATTCTAATATGCTATGATTCATAGAGATACCCTATGGACATTAGGGATTGTGAATTATCTTAAAATTAATTTTTAAATAAGGCATCTTGGTAGGTTTATTGCAACTTTGTCCCAAAGGAGCTTCAGATTATGAATTTTTTGTATATTTGAGGAGAAATACTAAAGTAACCAAGGTAAAAGATTTAGAATGATATTAGCAAATTTGACTGGTGGCAAGCCTCACAAGTTTGCTTTTAGGAAGAGGCGACAAATCAACAAGTTTTTGGAAGGTCACCATAACTTTCACTTGAAACATAAAATTTTGATAAAACATCTAGAACTATAAAGATGACATATTATAGTACCATACATTAAATTTTTAGACTAAAAAATATTGAAAGTGAAAATATATAATATAAGAAAGCTTGGATAGAAGGGAAAACTATAAATCAATGTCTTAAAAGCTATATTACCTTAACAATATCAAAAAAATTGATTGGGATGTCTGATTGAGGTGATTCAAAAGACATTGGAAAGGGAAAATATAGGAAAATATACCCAAAAAAAGGATCATAACCATAATAAATTATTGTTTTTAATGTATTGAAGCTTTCATTTGAGAGTTTGGGTTATAATTAAGTTAAAAAGTAAGGAATGGTTGATGATAGTCAAGGAAAATGGTATCTATCCTTCACGGGGAGGTAAATACTTTTATGATCAATCTTTGAAGTTGTGGGATAGTACTGATTTTGAGACTAGATGAAACTTCACATGGGGTGTATTTGAATAATTTTTTTCTAAAAAATGGATCAAGGATACAAAATTGGAGGATATGCATAAAATGCAAGATGAATCAGAACAAGCTAAAGTGGACATCAAGAAGAAGGGTGATTAGCTTTCTAAAATACAAAACCTCAATGAATCACTTATTAAGGAGATTGAATAATTAAAACAAGGAAAAAGTAACAAGGGGAATTGGAAAAGGGATGAATCAAGGGAATAATTGGAAAAGAAGATGAATAAACATATAGATTCAAAATCATAATAGAAAACTACTAATTGATGTTAAGAGTTTGAAAGAAGGAAATAAGAATGATCAAATTCAAGAATAAATATTGATCCTAGATGAAGTGAATACCAAAACAATTGAAGAGGAAATTTATAGGAATATTGAAGAAGCCCTAGACATGGATGAGGTAAAATCAGAAATCTAGTCTAGAATTGAAGAAGACAATCATAATTTGATAGATCGAGTCACATTGTAAATTTAAAATTAGAAAGAAAACAATATTCAAGAAGGTCTCCAAAAGACTCTTGAAGCAGTTGAACTCCATTTAGAGGATGTTCTTTTCAAATATGATGGTATTACCTCCAAAGCTAGAGTAATCAAAGGCCAAGAAAAGAGGATAAAAGATTCCATTATCTTTGAAAAAAGATATATGAAAGCATATGCAGAGTGAATGAAAGACATGAAATATGAAACCATATCAACATCTTAATTACGAAGAATTATTTTAAGGAAGACAAGAAGATCAACATTGGAATTATCAATGATGACAAGAAGATCCATATTAGAATTATCAAGGAAGAAGATGGAATTTCCATCAATATTCATGGAATAGGGGATCACCAAATAATTATTTAAGAGGATGTTATTGAATACCAACAAATACTATTAAGGTGGAAATCGCCAATAATTATTCAACATGATGTTATCAAAGACTAATAATCACTACAAATTGTAGAAGTAAAAACAACAACTCATGTAATCTATTGAAAGCATTCAACCAACCATTAAGTATTAGGATCGAAAGTAAGTGAGCTTGGATGAATGAATCTTCATAAATCACAAGAACAATGGTTGAATATAAGTAAATCCTATTATTTGGTTCCATCATATGTAACACTCGTAAGAAAAAATGTTCGAGGATAAAGCTTTGTGAAGGAGGGTACAATGTTATGACCTCAAGGATGGGGAATATATGGGATTAAATGTACATGCAATATGTAAATATCTATGTAATAGGATGATACTAGTGATGAAGGGGATATTTCATGATCAAAAGTCACAACAATCAGAGGTACACCCCATGTACAACAATGTGAGCATGGAGCACAATTCAAATATAGATAAGACAAATAAGATACAAAATAACTCCTAAGAGAATAGGATTAACTCCTATAGATACCTAATACATTCACACATCCAAATCATATGTATTCAATACTGCCTATATGTTATCTATATATACCTAATCACACATTTCCCATGTGGTGCATTCATCACTAGGTTGATCTTATTACATATACATTTAACCCCATATATGTAAAGCAGCCCCCAAAGGTCATACCATGTACATTTAATCTGATATATTTCCCCTTGGGGTCTAACATGGTACCTTACCTCAAAAGGCTCTGTCCTTAGAGATTTGTTGTTAAGGATGTTACATTTGATGAAACCAAATAATATAAATTCCTTATATTCCTACATTATGCATTCCATTAATAATGATCCATCCATTCAAGCTTAGTTATATTTTAATATTAATCCTTGTTGGTTGGTTATTGAATAGTCTTATTTCCTTTGATTCCATGTGTTGTTGTTGTAGCTTCTCTAATTATATTAGTTGTTGGAATTTGATCACATCCTATTGATTAATGATTTGGTGATATCAAATTTGTAGTATTTGTTTGTCTTTGATAACATCCTTTTGAATTATGATTTGGTGATGCTATGTTATATGAACACGGATGAGTGCTCCATCTTATCCTTTATACAATTGATATGGATCTTCTTCTCTTTCTTGACAAAATTGATATTGATCTTTTTGTCTTCCTTGAAACATGTCTTGGTAATGAGGATGTCAATATGGTTTCACATTTGATGGATTTGATTCAATCTACAAATCTATTTCATTTCTCTTTTTTTTAAGGGAAAATGGCTTCCTCTATCCTATTTTCTTGGTCTTTAATTACTCTATCATTGCAGATAACACCGTCATATTTAACATGCACAAACTTAGATGTAGTTCAACTACTTCAAGTATAATTTGGATACCTCCTTGAATATTGTCTTCTTTCTCTTTTTCAAATTGCAATGTGACCCCATCTATCAAATTTTGACACCCTCTTAGATCATAGACTAGATTTCTTATTTCTCCTCATCCATGACTAGGGCCTTTTCACTCTTTTAGCAAATTTCCTCTTTAAGTCTTTTGCTAGTCTCTTCATCTAAGATCGCTATTTATTATTTACTTTAATAATGCGTATTTCCACATTTAAATCTCTTAAGATCATAGAGTAGTTTCTATTATGATCTCATAATATATTTATTTCTTCATCTTGATTTTTCAATTCTTCCCTTAGTTCATCCCTTTTCCAATTCCCCTTCCTATTTTTTTTTTAATTGTTCAATCTCCATAATGAGTACTTCATTAAGGCTTTTTGTATCTTAGATATCTCATCACCCTTATTATTAATCTCCTCTTTATCTTGTTCCAACTCATCTTAAATTTTATGCATGTCCTTCAATTTGTATCCTTGATCCAAATTTTTGCAAATAAATTTCCAAATACATCCCATGTGATGTTACATTTAGTCTCAAAATTATAACTATGGTACCACTTCAATGATTCACCATAAAATTATTTCCCTACCCTTTAACTTTACATACCATTTTCATTTTCCATCCTCAACCTTCCTTAGGATATATTTCATTAGTGCCTTCATCTCCACTAAATTTAGGTATCTCTATTACTTCTCACTTAAGGTCTAACCCAAACCCTCAACTCAAAACTTCAATACATTACAAATATATATATATATATATATATATTATATATATATATATATATATATATATATATATATATATATATATATATATATATGACTGGTGAAATTGTAATGGATTGACTCTCGTACTCGCGTGACATAGGGTCAATCTTCGACTTGCCACTATAACCTCTAGGTGCAACCACACCACTATCAAGCATTCAAGCATGACACATGGATAAGTCAAGGTTTGAACTTGTGACCTACACAACAGCATGAATGCCTTAGCATACATTCACTGGCCAACATCAAGCCATACCCATGGGGGCAATAAATTAACAATAACTATCTCCAATAATTATCATCCAAATCAAAAGTTATGGAATTTTGAATTTAACATACATTTTAAAACATTTTTTTGGAGTATATCCTTCTAACTGACCATTCGCGTACTATTTCATAGTGATTCCAATCCTTCCTAGTCTAAAATTTGGCTTGTAGTATTGTGTATGTCTTCTCTACAATTCTAGAGGTCTAATCAAACTTTTATGTGTCGAGTGATGTTATTATAGCTTTCTCAAAACTTGATAATTTTTTGTCTCTTCCTAAAATAAGACATAAAGATTTCCATAAGTACAAATTATGAATATGATTGCAATTTTTTACCTGAGGTATTTCATATTTATCCTTAGGTATTTAAAAACTATATAGTCTAAAACTCCTCTAAGATAGTTAAAGGGAACCTACCAAGATGAAATCTTCAAAAAATAATTTTAGGATCATTTATAGACCCTAAATTCCACGAGGCATATCTTCAAAATCATAGCATAGCAAAATCTATTTTTTTACACACCTGAAGATGATTTTTCAATCTGCTGAAAATTATGTGTTTTCAAGCTTCTTGAAATAAATTATAGTAAAACTTCCAAGGTCGCTCGTTTGAAGCTAATTTAAGAACCATTCACAAGACCTAACTTCCATAGAGTATATCTTCACAAGTATAATGATAAGGAATATGAAATTCTTATGAAATGTGCCTGGAGACGTCTACTCCCTTCACAAAAAATTTCATGCTCTTAAAAATCAACCAACAAGAATTATAGTGAAGACACTGAGATGGCTTGTTTGAAATGTATTTTAGGATTGATCACAAACCCTACCTTCTATAACATATATCGATGGAAGTATGGAAAACAAAAATCCAAAATTTTAACTAGATGTTCCCTAATATCACCCCTCAATATTCTCAAAATTATGCCATGTAAAAAATTTAGAAAACTGTTTTAGAAAAAATGTGAAGATGACTTTTTTGAAGTAGCATAACCTTACGTTCATATGCTTCAATACGAAATGATATGATCTAAGTACATAAAAATTAAAAGTACACTTTATGTACAACAATGTGAACATGTATCAAAACTCCAATATAGATAATATAGATAAATTACACAGTAACTCCTTAAATAATAGGAAAACATTATTCATCCAAGTCACATGTCCTGAATAATGACTATATGGTCTCTTTACTTACGTATTCACACATTTCCCGTGTGTCCTATTGTGACCCCAAGGAGGGAAACACATGGGGTTAAATGTCGATGCAATATGTGGTTGCATATGTAGTAGGGTTATCCAATCCTATTACATATGCATTTACATCTTACATGTGCACTTAACCCAACCTATTTCTCCCCTTAGGGTCATAACAAGCCACATGGGCAACGAGAGAAGGAAAACCCCATTACATATACATTTACATATTTCATGTGCATTTACCCCCATATATGCCCATCTTGGTGATTCATATTAGATCATTAAATTATTTTTTCATCCATATCGATGCTTTTAGATTGGAAAAAGTGGAGGAATTAGGTCAAAAGACCATTTTTACCAGTGGGACCTAATTTGGTAGATTGGGATATCAAACCTTCTTAGAGCATTTTAAGGCACAAAAAACATTTTTTTGGAGTAAAAATTTCTCTCTTTAGTGCCATGCTTTTTCCTCCTATTCTACATGTAGAGGCATTTCCAAGACATAAGAATGACCTTAATCGAATTCTGTATGGACAAGTTATGCTACATAGTAGTTTCTCTTCCTATTTTAACCACCATAATTCAAGAGTATGCCATGTTGGCATCCATTATTCATGGAAAAGGGGCTATCCAGGTGATCATGATGAATAAGACTTTAGAATAGTCTATATTGTAACTCTATTTAAGAGTTGAAGGAGTCAAACCTAGCAACTAGTAGGCTATCAAGCTATGTCATAATTGGGCCACTAGGAGGAAAATGGGTTCTATTCTTTTTGAGGGAATTTTGTCCCATAGACGAGCATAATAGCCAAGAGAGATGGATAGAGATCACACATACAGGGTTTGTGCACTATGGTATCCCGCAGGCCATAGTCCATACTTATTTGTACTCACAACCATTTTCTATTCAAATAAAGAGAGCAAAGCAACATCACCTTCCATTTAGGTTTTCTCCTAAAAAGGTTTCCTAAGATATATCTTGTGAAGCTAGATCATTGGTTTTAGCAATTATTAGTTTATTTTAGTGTTCATAATATAGAAGAAGAACATATTATTTAATCTGCATGACTAAAATCAGAGGGACATGCCTTGGCCTAGTGGCAGAGCCACACATATACATTGGGGTTGGAGAGAGATCCTCTAGTGACTAATTCAGATTACTTTAAAATCCCAAAAAGTCACAATTTTACCCTACTGGGTATGTAGAGGACCAGTGGATCCGACGGCACTACCTTAGGCAGAAATAAGGGCATAGTGTATAGGAGTACATTGCATAAGTTAGAAATGTGGTCATAATGTTGGGTGTCTCCACAAAGAACCTAGATTTACTTCTCAAGTATATTGGAATTTCATTTGTGGAAGAAAGTGATGTTTTCCAAACCTACATTTGGTGGATGAGGCTTGTGTAGAGGAATAGTACCTAGAGAACATGAGCTTGAATAAAGGGTAGTCAAGTGAATTGAAATAGAAGGAGAAAAAATATCTTCCTAAGGAGGAGAAGAAGAAACAAAAATGATGAAAATATAAAATTACAACATCTATAGCACACTAGTGAAAAGATCCCAACAACCACTGCAACCATTGTAACATTAATGATCATACATAGGAGAAGTGCTAGAAGTTGCATCCAAAGCTTAACTTGAAGAACAAAAAGAAATAGAAGAAGGATCTCATGGCCATTGATTCAAGAAACTAGGTTGAAATCATCTTAGGTGTAACAATAGGAAGAGAAGGAAATGGCCAAACTCTTATGCATAAAGATATAGGTCAAGAATATAAAGATTGATGCTCTATTTGAATTAGGATTGCAAGAGAATCTCATTGTAGTAGATCTTGTCAACAAATTGGGATTAAAAGTTTATGATCATACAAACCCATATCCATTGGGATTAGTAAATAAGGATGTAGAATTAAAGGTAACAAATTAGTGCAAAATTAGATTTGCTATTAGTCCTAATTTTAATGATGAAGTAGAAATAGATGTAGCTCCCCTTGATGTTTGTGGAGTAGTGTTTGTAATTCGTTATATGTACATGTAATATGAAATATTCATGCAAAGAGCCAACCAGTACCACCTCATCAAGGATGGAATATCATTCACCATCAATGCACATAAAGGAAAGTTGAAAATTGTGTTGGTACATGCCAACCGAGCCAAGAAACAAATCAATTCCAACAACAAGTACATTTTATTGTTTATAAGAGAAAATAATCTTGTAGATGTGTCAGTGAAAGCAAAGGAATCCTTAGAGGTGTGTACTAAGAAAGAAACTAAAATAAATAACTAGAAGAGTTTATACAAGCATACATGGATGTGTTCCAGGTGCCTAAAGGGATACCACTGAGGAGGGAAGTGGAGCATGAGATACAACTATTACCAAACTCCCTATCTCCAAACATTGGAATAGGGTTTTGTTCGATTGAGTACATTACCATGTGGGTCACCCATCCTCATTGTGGCAATGAAGGACGGGACTTGGAAAATGGGTATAGATTATAGGGTGTTGAAAAACATTATAGATACAAATGGGTACCCTCTTCCCAGAATAGATGATTTGCTAGATCAGTCATAGCAAGCAAAATACTTCACCAAGTTGGAACTAAAGTATGCATGTCACCAGGTTCAAGTCAGAGAAGAAGATACTTGGAAGATCACCTTCAAAATAGGGCAATGTTTGTATGAGTGGTTAGTCATGCCATCTGATTCATGCAATGCACCAACTATGTTTATGAGGTTAATCAATGATATATTGTGCCCATTTATAGATTCATTTGTCATTGTTTATTTGGATTATATATTGGTATACAATACTACTTTGGAGGAGCACATATCACATTTGATGCAAGTGTTGGAGACATTAAAAAACACCAACTTCTAGAAAATCTCAAGAATTATGAGTTTGCAGAACAATATTTAGTGTAATTGGGGTGTGTGACAGGTGGAGGAGAGCTGAAGATGGATCCTTCCAAGATGGATGCCATCGTGAATTGGTTTATTCCTACCAATGTTTCTAAGTTTAGGAGCTTCATTGGGGAAGCATAATACAAGAGGAATTTCATAACCTCATTTGCAGTTGTAGCAACATGAATCTATGCCATAACATCAAGTGGCTAAAGTTTCAATGGGAAAAGGGTCAGAAAAGGGGCTTTGAGGAGCTAAACTAGAATATTAATCAAGAATTATTTCTAGCATTACTGAACTTGCATCATCCCTTTGAAGTGGAGATAGATGTGAGTGGGTATACTATGGAAGGAAACTTGCTACATGGAGGAATGCCTGTGTGCCACCAATTTGAAGCATTTCATGAGGAAGTTCTTAGCTACCATACCTAAGACAAGGAACTCTGTGCCCTGGTGGAAGTTGTGAAGAAGTGGAAACATTACTTGATGGGAAAGGAGACAATAATCCACACAAATCACCAACCACTATAGTTCCTATATGTTGTAACCAAAATGAATCTAGCACAACGATCTATTGCTCTGTTGGTTTTTCCCATAACCCACCAAATCATGAGTGAAGAAATAAGAGAAATCCCTAGATGTAAATCACATTTGTGCACAACATTTCAGCCAAAAACCTTTACAAAGTGTACCTGAACCCTTGCATATCAGTGATGAATGTTGGATCTAAATCCTAGACTAGAGAACTTTCTTCTCACTCAAAGAGGTCGCTTCTAGAAATTCTGATCGAAAATTCTTGCACACAAGAATAATTGAGAAAGATAAGTTTTCTTTCCATGGTGTGTAGATTATCATGAACAAGATATAACCATCAACATGGTAAACATATCATGTAAATAAGGAAATCATATAATTTAATTAATGAATCAAAAGAATACAATGTATACCTTCTATAAGTGAGACTTCCTCTTCAATTTATAATCCTAGTCTCCCCCTAGAGATAGTCTCTGAGCACCCAAATGGTATGGAAGAGCTATCTCAAAAATTATGACTAACTCTTTTCCTCTCAATGTAATCAGATTATATAGGCCTTTTTCCCTCTCTAAGGGGATGTATCTAGACATATATGGGTTTGAGGAGTTAGGAAACTTACAATAATTGACTACTAGCCAACTCAAGGAAACGTAGGTTGATTTGTTCTCCTCAGGAATGATAAAATTTAGAAGTTTAAGCAAAGATGCAGGTCGTCAAAAGGAAACACGTGTTTAGGAACTTGGGTTATAGACTCGAAATTAGAGTTTAGACACAAGTTATCAATATAAGACTAAAATCTATGTTATAGAAAAGGTAAAAATAAGAGGAAAAGTTATGCTTCAAGGTTAAAAAGTCAAAGATCTCTCCTACTGACTCAATGTGGGTAAAATATCCTATAGAACTATTGGCCTAACATAAGCTATACCAAACAAGGAATTATAAATGGATGGGGTTTATAAATCAGTTTCATTTAATGATTAAGTTCAAGAAGAGAAGCATGAACATGTTGGCTGCCATGATTTCAAGGCCACCCACATCAAATATCATAGCTTTGGGAACTATAATGTGCATTGATATATTCACACATGATGTATATTGAGAGGAATATTGAGAGGATAAGGACTTCAAGGACATGTTTTAGCAGTTGTAGTTCTAGAGTCATGTTCACAATGGTGACAACACAATTAACTACTATCTCCAAGATGGGTTAACATATAAGTTGGATAAGTTATGTGTTCCTAAATTTGATCGATTATATTTGGTGAGAGAGGTTCACACCTCCAAGGTCGCAAGACACTTTGGTGTAGGGAAGACAATAACCAACTTACAAAGGTATTTGTATTGGCTCGAGATGTAAGATAAGGTAGGTAGGTTCATAAGAGGATACATGCTTTATTGTACTAACAAGCCTAATATCAAGAAACATGATATGTATCATCCCTTACTTGTACACACTCATCCTTGAAAAATAATTTCCATGGACTTCATAGGAGGTTTACCAACAACTAGGAAGTGACATGATTACCTATTCGTCGTAGTTGACTAGTTATGAAAAATGTGTGTTTCGATGCTTTGTAAAAATACTATGAGTGGAAAAGAAGCTACAAACTTGTTCTTTGGACAGGTCTGGTTCCACTTTTGGATACCAAGGAGCATCATTTCAAATAGGGACACAATATTGTTTGTGTATTTTGGATTACATTGTGGGAGAAGGTGGACAAGAAGATAAAGAGGTCTATAAAATTCCATCCACAAACAAATGGGCAGACAGTAGTCAATAAGACTTTTGTGCAGCTTTTGTGGGGTTAAAATCAAAATAATCTCAAGACCTAGGATGAAAGTATGGTATATTTACAACACTATAATAATAGAGTAGTCCAAACACTAAAAAGAAAATATCTTCTAGTGGAGGTTATAACAAAGGTTTTTAGTGTTGTAAAATTGGCAAAAATTGTCAAAAACACATCCGCTAAAACATCTATTTGTGATAGAGGAAATTTTATTGGAGATAATAATGGAACTTCATCACAACTAAAAATATATAGGTAGCTGGATATTTTAGGAAATGTTTTTTTTGCGGTGCACATCATAGAAGAAGTAGCAGCCACATGTAGAGGAGAAGATAGTGGAATCACCCACTCATGCAAAGAATTCCAGAGATGGAAGAAAGCGCACCAAATACGCTGAAAAATTGATGCATGATACTATAGAGAATTTGTCAGCACCCACATCACAACACAGGAAGAGGAGGTCACCAAATCAATACACTAGTTACATGGATCTAATGAGCGAGTGTATAGAGTTTGATCCATCCTCATTTGAGGAGGAAGTGCATCAACTAGTATGGGTTGATTCCATGGTTGAGGAACATGACTCCATTATTAAAAGCAATGTTTGGGAAGTAGTTCGAAGACCCGCAACAATTCAGTGGTGAGTTCCATATGTATTTACAAGGTAAAGAAAGCAGTATATGGGAGTGTCGAGAAACACAAGGCTATATTTATGGCCAGAGGATTCTCTCAAGTGCAGGGAATTGATTATGATGAGACCTTTTCTCCAATAGCAAGGTACTCTTCAATCAGATATATTCTAGAACTGTCAGTGAAGATGGGATGGGAGATACATAAGATGGATGTGAGGACAACATTCCTCAATTGTGTGATTGAGGAAGAGGTGTATATTAAGAAGCCAGAAGGATTTGAGACCTTCAATAGAGAGTCACATGTGTGTAGACTCAAGCGAGTGTTGTACAGACTAAAAACGTATCTTGTGCTTGGTACACTAGGATTGACAACTATTTCACCGAGTTGGGCTTCACCAAAAGTGAAGCAGATGTGAATCTTTACCATAATGTGGTTGAATTTAAATTGTTGATTATGGTATTATATGTCGATGATTTGATTCTAACAGGTGATGAGAAGATGATAAAATCTTGCAAAGAGGATTTTGCGAGAGAATTCGAGATGAAGGACTTGGGATCATGCAATACTTTATTGGTATGGAAGTATGGAAATGATGTGGGGAATGATTTGTCTCTCAGGGCAAGTATTCCAACGAGATACTGAAGAAGTTCCACATGGAGAGAAACAAACCCATGGAGACTCCTACCAGGTAATTGGAGGAAAGAAGATGCTACTTCAGGTGAAGTAGTGGAGGCTACTATTTATAGAAATCTTGTTGGTTCAATTATGTATTTTGTGAACACATGACCGGACAAATGTTTTGCA
Source organism: Pinus taeda (assembly GCA_000404065.3). Lineage (NCBI taxonomy): Eukaryota > Viridiplantae > Streptophyta > Pinopsida > Pinales > Pinaceae > Pinus > Pinus taeda. The sequence goes on from APFE030063405.1 coordinate 23,971, forward strand.
GTTAACCAACTTAGTCAAGCCATGGTTAAGCCAACTAAACTCTATTAGAAGATAGCTAAACATGTGTTGAGATAACTCAAAGGCACCACTCAATTTGGTCTTTGGTATAAACAGACAGAGGGAGTGAAGCTTCAAGGCTTCACAGATGCATAGTGGGTAGGGAATCCACCCAACGCAAAGAGCACATCAGGGGGAATTTTCAATATTGGGTTAGCAATAATTTTTTGGTACAACAAGAGGCAGAGGTCAGTTACACTTAGTTTAGCAGAAGTAGAGTACAATTAAGTAGCTTGTGAGGCTACCTATATGAGGAAGATCCTTTTAGGTTTCTTTGGTCAGTAGATGGATCCTATATTAATTTACTATGACAATTAAAGTTGTATCAAACTCTCTAAAAATCCTTTTTTTCAAGATCGATCCAAGCATCGACATCCGCTATCACCATCTACAAGATTGTGTGCACAGGAGGATCATGTTACTAGAGTACATTCCTACAAAGGAACATGATGCAGATATTTTGACAAAGGAATTAAGAAGATGAAAATTCAAGTTTCATAGAGGAACGATCATGGTAGAAAATATTCCCTTTCTTGTTGATAGGGAGTGTTGAAAATGCAACAAGAAAATACTAATTTAATTTTTTCCTTGAATTAAATTGGGAATAAAATTTTAACTCCACATCTCATGACAACTTGTAATATTTAAGTAAGTTAATTTGACATAGTTAGCTCAGTTAATTTGAGTTGTGTGTATAACTAGAATCATGTAGAGTGTCTCCTACAATTAGGAGAACTATTTGAGTTTATTTTGAGTTGTAACTATTTAATTCAATCCAACTGAGTTAAACTCGGTTAAATTAGTTCCAACTTATGGAGGAATTAGTGGAAGGTCCAGTAGTGGGGTGTAAGCTATTGTATTGTAGTGTAACTTACTATAGTGGGTTGTAGCCTACAATAGTGGGGTGTAAATTACTGTATTGGGGTGTAACCTGTAGTGATAAACCAATAAACTGAAGATTCACTCATAATTAACTCATGCATGTCAAATCAGAGAAATACCCAGTTGAGATTGGAGTTTAGGGACAATGTACAATGAGTTGTAAAATAATCTAAATTAAACTGATGGTGAATACAATAAAATGAAGGCCTATGACTATTGCACAATTCATAATTGTGGAATTTCCTAACTAAAGAGGGGCTAATTTCTAAGGGAACAATGCAAGGAAATAGGGACATGGGCAAGCAAGAATTTGGCTAAGTATTGGCTTGAGATTGTCTGGGAGGTAGTGAGATAGATAGAGATACTGCATAGGTTTCTCGGGCTTGAGAAACACATTGTAATCTTCTCAATTTTTATGATTAATGCAATATACATATAGTAGGGGTTTTTATTTGTGGATTTCCCTAGAAAATTATTGTGTTATGTTTGACTGAATTCTCTCTTATATGCTTCGTGATTTCGTGATTGTTCGATTGTTTCTACTAATGAGTAGATTAGATTCAAGTCAATTGTTTTAGAATATTACAATCTGCAATATGAATATACTAGAAATTCCTACAATATCGACCACAACGTGAGTTTTAATGACTTTGTAAAGGATTATCAATAAATTGGTTAGTCCATAGTCAACTCTCATGAGACATGGGAGAACTAATAATATATAGAATTATATACCAACTATATATATAATATATATATAAAATATATAATATAATAATATATATAATATATATATATATATATATATATATATAATATAATATCTATATTTGTGTGTGTGTGTGTGTGTTTGTGTATGTGAAACCATGTGGTTTAACAACAAGAATAATGAACGAGTTCAAATCTTTCTTTTTCTATTCAATGTTGTGGTTCACAAAACAATTTAAGTTGTGGCTGAGGCATTCTGATTTGAAGTCAAGTTGATGTTTTGTTTGTTATGGTTCGAGTTAATTTGAATTGAATGGTTTCAATATTAATATTATGCTCGGGATAAAATATAAATTTTGGTGAAGTTTTCATGTGGTCAGAATATCTCATGATATAGTTATAATATGTCCGGTCTCATGGAGGACATGAGAATAAATGAATGACACTTGTTGTAATTGTGTTAAATATAAAGGAAAATTCATGTATGTGAATAACAAGTATTTACAAACTCTATCCATTGTCATAAGGCACTGATATTAGCCACATATCAAAGGATTGAATGGCAGTGATTAGCCACAAATGTGAAGGCATAAGTTCATTTGGTCACTAGTTATATTTAGCAGAAGATTAAAGTCTAAATCTAATGAAGGTTCAACAATAGTTGATTTTGGTAGAACATGTATACATAAAAACATACGTTGACCTATGAATGTTGATACACAATGGACTTATTACAATACGAGCTAAGAGATGGGGTGGCCCTGTTAGAATTTTTTGTTAAAACACTTTATAATAGAATTAACTCTAAAGGATGCCATTACAGCTCACATCCGAAAACATAGTTGGTATTGCATGTGTATTGTGTGTCTGTGGTCACGGGTTTGACTCCCCAACAAGTAAAAGGTCAGTTTAGTTTTTATTTTTGGCCATAATATCATTCCATCGAATATTTAGCAAGTTGATGTCATGAAATTTGTAGCACTAGTACTGAGATTTGTCCATTTTGTAGAACACACATGGAAAAAGTAAATTTGTTGAATTCTTAGATTAATATATGGTTTAATATAGTTTTTGTGAGTTTTTGGAGTTATTATTGTCCAAATTGGATTTCAAAATAAGCTAGGTGATTAGGGCTTAGAGATGGATGTAACCAGAGGTGTGTGCTGCCTTTTTGACACTTATTCGATGGCCAGAATCTCATGTATATGTTTTTAGGGTCTATGAGTAGGTTGCAGTTGTTTTGGATATATGATGAAAATAGGTTCAGAGAAGGGCTTTGGGTGACCAAATATGAATTTATTGGAGCAAAGTATGGTTAACAATATGATAGCTAGTAATAATTATTGATATGATAATTTGTGAAAATGATTATAGTGACAGTGGTTTCAATTTAAGATAGTTTTTACAACGAAATTAATTGTAGTTTACGGTAGTGGCTGTGATTTCATATGTTGGTTTACTTATGATTTAGTGATATATGATGATAGTGGATCTAATTTGAAAATGAGATGAAATAGAGGTCGACGAGTAGTTGAATAAGGAGTTTGGACCCTCAATCAAGTTGGAGTGTAAAGGAGGTTGGAGCATAGTCATCACTAAGGTTGGAGCCTAAATCAGGTTGGAGCCTCAAGCAATTTGGAGCTTGATCATCACTGAGGTTGGATCCTCAATCATGATGGAGCCTACAGTAGGTTGGAACTGACTCATCATTGAGGTTGGTGCCTTAGTCAGGTTGTATCCTACAATGAGCAACTACTTACATATTTTCGAGGTTGGTTCCTTAATGAGGTTGTAGCCTACCATAAGTGGAAACTTGCATTTTTGGGGGTAGTTGCCTATGGTTTTCTCTCGTATGGGTTTACACAAAAATATTGTGTCTCTTTGTGAATTTATAGTTTCTTGATGAATTATTGATGTAATGGTAGCTTTATAGTTTATTTCTCTTTCTGATTCTATCATGATTATGGTTATGATTCAATGTTAGGGTGGATTTGTCCTAGGGAATTCAAAATTCTCAGGTAGGAATGAGTAAAAAATATGATCTCTCTGTAAGAAAGTAAGCTTCTGATAAATCTCCATAAGTGCATCATTAAAAAAATGGTGGAGGGAGTTTCATGGATTCAATTTCACACTTTGACAAGTTGATTTAGAGGTTATGGGGAACAAAACTTCATTATTTCTAGCAATTATAACTCGTTGACTTGGGAGGTATCGGGTTTCACATCAGGGAACAAATTCTGGAAAATGATGGGTCTGGGGAAAACAAAACTGAGGGAGCATGGATTCCTAGAAGGAGAATTCATCATTGGTGTCGTCATACTTATGGAATGGAAAATTGTGAAGCTCATACAAATGAAATTCATAGTGGGTTTCTATTTATTTGAATTGGGTGTCGATGAAAGGTAGTTCATCTAGGTTAACTATAGGGGGTAGGAGGGAATTCTTAACAACTACCTTTGCTTTTACCTTATGGGTGGCCATTCTGGAAAGAATAAAATCACAAGAAATAATTTAGGATTTTACCAGGGAGTGATGGCAATTGATAGATGATCGCCACAGGAGTTTGCTCGAATCACATTCAAAATGTTCAGGTTGCAGGTAGAAAGTTAAAGAGTTCAGTTTTAGGAGGGATAATGGTTTTATTTGGTGATCATAACGGATTTTGTCGGGTTAATAATTAATGGTGCAGAGAATTGAATGAATTAGATGTTGGCGGGAGTGATTAATGTTATAGCGGTTAACTAGGAAATTTATCGGGAGGGATAGTTATGACTAGAAATAAAAGAGAGTTGGCAAAAGTTAAAAATAGTGAGAAGGTTGGCAGATGATAAAAGTGATTTGTGAGGAGGGGTAGTGGTGTTATATGGTTGTAGCAAACGGGGGCCCTGCAATCAAGAGGAGCTCGACACATATGCCAGAGCAGGAAAAGGGGAAACCACTTTTCGAACCTCCCCCCGTTAAATTTTGGGAGTGCAGGGGGGGTCCCACAATTCATTTTTCGTCATTTCTCTTGGAATGTTTAATCTCGAGCACTGAAAGTTGCATAACGGTTATTGTCTTCGACGGCAAGTCAAATCAAACTTTATTTAGAATATTTTATGAAAGAAAAAACTGTTTAATTATTGTATTAAAAAAATCAATGAGCGACATTTCAATTTGCTCACTTATTCTAATATACAATAATACTTATTTCTTTCTTCTTTTATAATATTTTTGTTTTTCTCTATTTTTTCTCTTATTTATTTTTCCTCTTTATTTCTTTTTGATTTTTTGATTTTTCATTTCTTTTCTTATTTTTGATTTTTCTATTTTTTGTTGAAATCAATAGAAATTTGTAAAACAAATTCTAAGGTTAAAAATAAGTTACAACATCAACTCTATTTGGGGACTACTCCCCCATGCGGGATGTAAAGAACCTGCAGATCCATGTGTGTTATAGACATTTTTGGGCACTTCAACCCCAATCACAAATTTCCATAAACTGAGGGCTCTTAAGTCCCTAAAAAGGGTTGCTTCACTACCTAAAGGAACAAGGTCAACTGATTACATCATCTCCCAAAAGTTCTCCACTGAAAACTGCTCATAAATGGTCAAAACTGGACCATACTGAAAGCTCCATGCAGAAGGTGCGATGCATATCACCTTCCCAATGTACAGGGTACGATGCATACTATTCTGCTCCTCTGTAGGGTGCAATGGTCGGGAATGGACAAATGGCAGGGACAAAAATGCGAGGTGGAAGATCATGGAATCT
>APFE030063405.1:30234-42906 GCA_000404065.3 Pinus taeda
TCATAAAAGGAATCAACAATAGACTTTGATTGTTTGTTTCTAAGATAGCCACACATCTTAGTGGGAATAGTAGCATCCGTGTGGACACTATTCCCGTATAACAATGTGCCTTCTCCTTGGGCTATGGAGTCTTTTATGTGAAAATAACACTTGTTGTGAAAATGTAAAAAAGACTAGAAATATACAATAATAATTCTAGAAAACACTCAGTATTCCAGACTCCCTAGGATGAATGTATTATTTCCTTTGACTTATGCAATGTTGAAAGGTCCTAACCATAGGTTATAAAACTTTCCATGTTTTCATCTTTCTTTCCTTCTCGCAACCCATCTGAGAACTAAATATCCTTGTCTGAAATATGTTTCTCTTGCTTTTATATCAAACAAACTCTTCATCTTATCTTGATATTGTCGAAGTTTATGTTGAACTTCGTCTCTGTCTGATTTAGCTCAATAAATTAATTTATCCTTCTTGAAAATTAATTTTCTTCTTCATATGACTCTTGCAAAAACTTCATGACTGGAAATGCTAATTGAGTAGGGAAGATAGATTCTATTCCATGAACAAGTTGAAAAGGCGATTTACCAGTAAACCTTTTAGGTGAAACCCTATTTTCCCATACTGCATATTTAGATTATTGTCCTAGTTTTTTTTTGGTTTCTAACACCTTCGTGATGACTTTGAGCAAGCTTCTATTTGATGATTATGCTAGGCTATTCCCTTGTGGAAAATAAGGTGTAGAGTGATGTAAGGTAATTTGATATTTTTGACAAAATTCAATCATCTTAATGCTACTAAAAGCTTGAGCATGATCTATAATTATTTGTCTTGGATAGCCAAATCTATACAAAATGTTTGCTTCAATAAATTTTATCCCCATTGTGTCTCTTGCATTCCTTACAGGAATTTCTTCCACCCACTTTGTGAAGTAATCAAAGGTCATTAATATTCATCTGTGTTGATTACTTGAAGAAGGAACTATTTAAGCAATGAAATATAATATGCACTGCAAGAAAGGAGCTTCCACTGAAACTGGAACAAGAGGAAGTGTTGTTAACTTCTTTTTTCCTGCAAATATATGACAGGGAATACAACTTATCACCTTTGATCCAACCCGTGAAAACAATTTTGGCCAGTAAAAACCTGCTTTGAGTATTTTATTTGAAGTTTCCTTCCAAGCATAATGTCCTCCATAAACTCCTTCATTAAGTTTTTCAATTAATCCATCTGCCACACTTTAGTCAAACATAGTAAGAGGATATTTAAGGGATCCTTCGAATACAAGTTTGAATTTACTATGTAGTACTTCATTGCCTTGAGTCTGAGGGATCTACATTTATTCTTTGTGAATTCAAGAGTTACTCAAAATCACATAGAAATTGCACAATGTCTTTGTACCAATCTGATAATAAGAACTTTTCATCAATGTGTAGAGGAAGAGGTATTGGTACCAAAATGGAAGAATGTTCTTTTGGATTCTTCTCCTCTTAAGAATGAGAAGGCTCTTGGGGATTCTTTTCCCCTGAAGAATGAGAAGGTTCTTATGGATTCTTCTCCCCTAACACTTGCATTATTGTATTGATACCCATAATTTTACAATTAGATTCTGCTAACAACTTAGCTATACCCTGTTCTTTCACTAGCTTGGTAGGTCTGATATCTAAATCAAACTCTGGTATCTTAGAAATCCATCTCCCCCACTTTCCATATGTATTAGGCTAAGTCAACACTGCCTTTACTACCTTGTAAGGTACATAAGAAATTACAGGGGAATGTAGAACAAATCCTAAATGTTTTCAAATATTGTACCAAAGCATAAGCTTATTTTTCTATTATGTCATATTTTAGTTATGCATCTCTCATAACCTTGCTAAAGAAATAAATTGGATGCTCATGTTGATCTTCATTTCTTTGCAATAAAACTGTTGCTATAGTAGTATTTGAGGCGAAGAAGAAAATACTAAAAAGTTTTGAATAATCAGCACTGGGCAGCATTAGAGCCTCAGAGATTTCCTTTTTGATCTAAGAAAATAAGAATCTAGCTTGGGTGGTCCATTTGACTTCATTATATTTCTTGAGCATATTATTAATATGTTTAAAATTTTTAGCATAATTAGGTATGAACCTTCTTAAAAAATTTATCTTCCCTAAGAATGATTGAATTTCTTTCTTATTTTTGGGGAAAATGATTACATGAATTGTTGAAACTCTTTTAGGGTCAATTATAACTCCTTTTAGGGTCAATTATAACTCCTTCCCTCATTGCAAAGAGTGTTTTCTTAGGATTAAGAGAAATCCCAAATTTTCTACATCTTTGAAAAACTTTCCTCAAATGTTTGATATGTTTAGCATGAAATCCAGAAAATATTGTCGAATCATCAACGTAAATGACTATGAATTTATTTACATTACCAACAAATTCCAAATCCATTTCTCTCTGAAATGTCGCACCAACATTGATCAAACCAAAATACATCTTGGCGTACATGAAAGTACCCCATGGAGTTGTGAATGATGTTCTTTCTTCTTCTTCGTGACTGACCAAAATATGGTATCTATAAAAACCATCCAAAATTGAAATCTTGTCATAACCTGTTACTCTTTGAAGTAATTGATCCATTTTTGGTAATGGATAATTATATTTGAATGAAAATTTGTTCAGGTTTCTAAAATCAAGACACGGTCTTATTTCTCTATTCTTCTTCCTAACATGTTCCAGGTTAGCTATCCATTCAAAATATCTTAAAGGAATAATTAATTTTGCATCCAACGATATTGTTACTTCCTTCTCAATAGTAGGCAATAGGGTTGGATTAATCCTTTTTTTTTTTAATGGCTTAGCTCCTGGTTTCAAAGGAATTTTGTGCTCAATAATAGTTGCGTCATAAGTTTTCAATTCTTTGTATGACCATGAAAATACATCTTTGTATTCTTTAAACAATTTTACATATTTTTCTCTTACATCCTATGGAAAATTGGGTAAGATTTTAACATTTCTTATTTCTTCTGTAGTACCAATATTGCAGTCTTCTATATATTCTTGTTTTGAATTTAACAATGAGCATTTTTATACATCATTTTGATCAAAAAAAATTTCAAGAGGAGTTAGTGCCTTTGGAATATGATTATTTGATAAGTAAATGATATCATGATCAATAATTTTCTATTTAAAGTTCATATCTGAATCACCATCATTTGATTTTATTTCATCATTCTTTTCTTCTTCAACATGTAAACCAAAAAATTCATTAATGGTTTGTAAGAAATCCTTCAATTTTTTTTCATCTTCAAAGGCTTGCCAGTGTCTTAAATTGTCTTGGATGGAAAGTATGTATTTTAGATCAATAGATATTATAATTGCAAAACATCAAGCATTTTGAAAGAAATTGTAGAAAGTGCAAAGGAATCTGCATGAAAGTTATCATCTTTTAGAATCGTTGAAATAATGAAAGCCTAAAAATAATTTCCACACAGTCTCATACTTTATTTTATAAGATCTGAGCTGAGGATGTTTTGTTTGATAGATATTTTTGATATGTTTTACTATCAATTCTAAATCACCAAATACTGTTAGGATCCAAGATTACACAGTAACACAAAAAAATATAGATATACACATAAACACAGAGATGCAATAGAAATAAAACTTCATTTCATAATATCAAAGAACTGAAATATGGTTAAATATAGAAATGGAAATAAACTAGCTAGGGCACTGGTAGCTTATCTCTGAAAGAGATGTGGTGGCTACATTCCTATGAACTGTGTTACAATGAGGCTCAAGGTCCTTTTTATTATTGAAAAACAAGGAAAAACCATAAACAACAAAAACCCTAACCCTAAAAGATGGAATGACAAAAAATTGCGATCTCTGTTGGGTAGCCAACTTGTTGGGGTCATAACTTGGCCATATTATCTATGTTAGGCGCATACAATACCTTGTTGGAAAGATCTACTAGAGTATTATAAGATTTGGGCCCATGAATATAGCTATGATATTATGTGGACCTCAAAAAAGTGTCATTTACGGGGTGAATACTTCTCTGGAGGTTCAGGACCTCAAAAGCTGCTAAAAATAGTAAATGCTGCTATAAAAAAGGAAACTAATGAAATCAACTCTAGGTCTAGGTGGAACAGGTGGGTGGCCACCAATATATATGTGGATCAGTCCTCCCTCCTTAGGAAGCAATGGTCCCTATTGTGTGCAAAGCCTCCATGAGGTGAGGAACATTTTGTTGAACCTGGTCCCTAGCGAACCACTTACCCTTGTGAAGGAGTTGGCCTGCTTTGAAAAATTGATATAGTTGGAACCTATGTTGGCAAGTGATTTTGATTTGCATGTCCTTGATCTAATAAGCTTTAGCCTCTTCCATGAAGTCTGGGTTTAACTTCGTTGGTGTGAGTTGTTCTATAATGTCGGATGTGTCCAATAATGGTGGAAAGTATGGTCAAAGGTGGTCCACATTGACTATTGGGTGTAGGCTAAGGAACGGTGGAATGTTGAGCTCAAAGGCATTGTCCCCTAAAACATTGGTGATGGTGTATGGCCTAGATTAGAGTGGGAAAATCCCAAGGTGGGGCTCAACGAGGCATTATTTCTATAGATGTAGCCAAACTTTGTCGCCCAGTTGGAACTTCTGTGGCACCCGATGTTGATCATGTCATTGGTTTTACTTAGCATTGGCTTTGTTCAGTATGCCATGGACCTACTGGTGGATGTGTTGAATGTGATCAATGAATGCATTAGCCCTATCAAATTCAGACAAGATATGAGCCGACTCTTCTTGAGTATTTGCAAGTGGTATGGCCACATCAATGGGACATAGTGGCTGGAATCCCAATCCCACCTGAAAGGGGTTGTGGCCAATTGAGCTTTGGAGAGTTCTATTGTAGTTGTGTTCAACATAAGGGAGGTTTTCATCCCATGTACATGGATGATTCGAGTTGTACATATGCAGAATGTGTACGATCATCCTCTTAAAGACCTTTGTTTGGCCATTAGTTTGTGGAAAGCCATGAACTTAGTGAGCTTGGTATCCAACATCGACCAAAAACTTGACCAAAATGTACTTAGGAACCTAGTGTCCCAGTGTGATATAATGGACTATGGGATCCCAAAGTGTACCCACACTCATTCGAGGAAGAGCTTAGTAGTGGCTTATGCTATGATACTCTTCTTGCAGGCCACCAGAATGGCCATCTTAGAGAATCTGTCGATGACCACGAGAACACAGTCATTGTCATGCTTAGTAGAAGGAAGACCCAACATGTAATCCATAAAGTTGGATTTCGAAGGTCGGCTAATAGTAGGAAAAGGAGTATATCGGCCTTTCTTATTGATGGTCGGTTTGGCAATGGCATAGGTAGTGTAGGATTTGATTTGCTTTCCAACATCCTGTTGAATGCCTGGCCAATAAAGATACTTTTGCAACACTATCATTGTTTTTCCTACCCCGAAATGTCGAGTGACCCGACTGTAGTGTGCCTCCAAAATCATCTTAGCACGCTCACTTGAAGGAACACAAAGGTGTCCTTGGTGGCATAACAGTGCATCCTGGAGGTGAAATTTTGGAACATGCTTGCCTTCTAGGAGCATCTAGTATGTGTTTCTTTATTTTGGATCACTCTTGTAAAGATGCGACCATCCCGCAGTCTCATGCCAACAAGAGTTGAGCATAGTGGTCAATGCCATGATCGATAGTCGATTAAGGCAGTCTAAAACATTGTTGGTTCTTCCCTTCTTGAACTTACTGTCCAAATGGAACTTTTGTAGGTGTGTGGACCATTTATGGTGGCGATCGTTTTGAAACTTCCCCTGTGTCTGTATGAACTATAGGGGTCGGTGGTCTGTGTGGATGATTGTTTCCTTCCACATAATGTAATTATTCCATTTTTGGAAGCCTTTCACAATGAAATACATCTCTTTGTCAATGGCGGGATACTGTCATACTGTGTCTAAAAGCGTCTCACTGTGATACACCACTAGATTCCCTTGCTTTGTAAGAACTGCACCAATAGTATAGTCGGATGCTTATGTCTCGATCTCAAATGGTTGTTACGAGTCTGGTAATGTGCACAATGGTGCAGAGCAGATTCATACAAAAATAAAATTTCTTTCACTCCTCCCTTGGTGGTTTGACTTAAAGTCCAAGTGATATGAGAGAACCCCAACACGAACCTGAGGTAGAAGTTGGCAAGACCCAAAACGTTGGGGAGATTTGTTAGAGCAGTTGGGCTAGCTAATTTTGAATGACTTGTACCTTGGCTCAGTCCACATGCACACCCTAATCATCAATGATGTACCCCATATATTGAACCTGGGTCATACCAAAAGTGCATTTCTCACAATTGGCGCACAACTTGTGTTGCGCAGGGTTTGGAGGACTTGTCCAATATGGTGGAGGTGCTCTTCCCAAATCTGGCTAAAGATCAGAATGTCATCCAGATACAGTACAAGGAATGAGTTGGTGAATGGTTAGAAGATGTCATCCATCAATCTCATGAAGGTTGTGGGGGCATTCATCAACCCAAAAGGCATGAACAACCATTCGAAAAGGCCCTCCTTGGATTCGAAGGTGGTCTTCCACACATCGGAGGGATCAATCAATACCTGGTGATAACTAGACTTCAAGTCAATATTTTTGAAATATTTGACCCTCTTGAGCTAGTCCATAAGTTCATAAATCTATGGGATTGGATACCTATTATGGACAATGATCTTTTTTAGCACTCGATAGTCAATACAAATTCTCCAGGTCTCGTCTGTGTTCTATACAAACATGACCATGCTCCCACAGGGTGATGAGCCTAGCCTAATGTGCCCTTTCTATAACAAATACTAAACCTACCTCTTGATTTCATTGTTCTCCAAAACAGAGAGTCGATAGATTGGTCCATTGGGTAGCAGCGCGCTCAGGGTTAGATAGATGGAGTGTTTGACCTTAAAGTGTAGAGGTACCCATATGGGTGAGGTGAATATGTCCCTAGACTCCTACAAAACCTTGTTCATATACTGTTGTCATGTAGAGGAGCCGTGTTTGGAAGTCGTTGCCAAAATCTTCTTCTTTCCCTGAAGGTGAATCATAAGGAAAAAAAATTTCCCGATCTGGGAAATGATCTTACTGTATTGCTTCATAGTGATCAAAGAAATAACAGTAGATGGTGCTATTTATGATATCCTGTACAACTTATTGCCCAAAGTAATAATAACAGTATGAGGCCTAGAATCATACACAATATGTCACTTCCACAGGTATGTTTCGCCTAATAATACATTACAAACTCCAAGAGGATCAACATCACACATTACCTTATCTATGAAGGGCTTGATGCTATAGGGAAGGCGACACTGTTGGATGACGCAAAGTTGTCACGCTTGGTGAAGCTACCCGATGGTGTACTGTTTTGTGTGTGGTGTGGTTGGTAGGCCCAACTGCTTCTTGAACTCTACTGAAATGAGTTTCTTTTGGCTCCCACTATTGACAATGAACTACAGTGAATAACCCTTCATCTACATCTGTGAGTGGAAGAGTCCCTCCCCTCCTCTAGATCTTCGGGCTCATCCTTCTATATCTTGGTGGTGGAAACGGTGGAACTAGGATCTGCATTGATAATATATTTCCCTTTGATATTCTCCTTGTCAATTTCTGACTCAGAGTTAGAACATGTATCTAATTTGGAACTCTTAAGTTTGATCACCAGTAACTTCTTGGCTCGACACTCACTTTTGTTGTGAGTGGGGCTCTTACAGAACTCACACAATTTCCCCATGCCCTTGTTTGTCTTCGTGGTTTTCATCATTGCTTGTGGCTTTGATGGATTGTCCTAGGTCGCCCCAACTTGGATTTGTCCTTTGTTATGTGGTTTGGGTGCGCCTTTCCCTTGCTTTAGATTCACATATCTAAAGTTTTGTTTCTTCTATTTAAAAATTTTCTCGATCTTGACAGTGTATCGATAAAGGGCACCAGGAGATGAGATGTCCAAGAAATCCATCTCATCCTGGATGTACTTGTGTAGACAAAGATGGTACTTTAGTACCAAATGCTACTCAAAATCCTTGATACCCAACTATGTACGAAGGGTATGGAAAACATTTGTGAACTCCGATACATCTTGGTCCTTTCCCTATCGTAGCATGGTCCACTTTATGTATTTATCTTTATAGCTCCCGACAGGGTAATGTTGTTCCTTGATGGTGTCTTGGAAAGAATTCCAAGTGGATGCAGATGAAAATAGTGAGGATTACCACTCATCCTTTTGTTCATAGTAGGTTTCCCACTAGTCCTTGACATGTGGGGCAACTTTGAGGAGTGAAAAAGTAATATTTTCCCGATTGGAAAAGTCATGAACTAAAAAATATCCTTCCAACAAATTTAACCATCTATATACGATGTCTACATCTATCTGGCCTTCAAATATGGGAATTTCAAAGTTAACGTGTACCTTAAAAGGAGTGGCACCTCGAGAGTGGCTGTTGGATGAAGATGTGTTACCCCTGGGTAGTCATCGAGGGATTTGGCCAAAGTTATTGATGGACACATTGCTTTGTCACTCGACGGCTTCCTCGAGCACTATTTTGAAAGGATCTCCTACCCCATCATCTTTATTTTCTTCCGCCATGGGAGGCCATTAGCGTTTGCAAGGTTGGTCTTGCAAAGTTTCAACAGTTCGAGCCCTAACTCCTTATACCCTGACCTCGTTGGGGACATGAAAAGAAAAACGGAGAAAGAGCAGACTGCTTTGACACCAATGATCCGGAGGTATGCATGAATGCAACAAAATAAAAATATACACATAAACACAAAGATGCAGCAGAAATAAAACTTTATTTCATTAATATCAAAGAATTGAAATATGGTTACATACGGAAATGGAAATAAACTAGCTTGGGTGATGGTAGCTTATCTCTAAGAAGAAATGTGGTAGATACATGGCTCTAAACTATGTTACAATGAGGCTCAATTGCCTTTTTATTATTGAACAACAAGGGAAAACCCTAAACAATGAACACCCAAACCCATGAGATGGAACACCAAGAGTTTGTGGGCCTTGTTGGGCAGCCACCATACCAAGGTTGTAACTTGGTCATATTATCTCTATTTGGTGCATACGATACCTCCTTGGAAAGGTATCTCCGAGTACTACATGATTTTCCATAGGCATTGTCTTTTTTAAAACCTCAAAAAATACCATTTAGGGGGTCAAAACTGCTCTAGAAGTTTAGGACCCGAAAAAATGCTAAAAATAGTAAATGTTGCTATAAACAAGGAAACTGATGAAACCGACTAGAGGTCTAGGTGGAATAGGTGGGTGGCCACCAATATCCACCTAGATCATGCTAGGTTTTGTACCTTCAAATTCTTAGCTAATTCTAATCCCAAAATTAAAGCCTCATATTAATGTTTTTATTTTTAGTTGAAATGAGTACAAATCCTACTCTAGCTCCATCCTTAGAAAATGCTCCATCAAAATACATTTTCTGAACATCACTATCTGAAAACTAAGGAATATTTACAGTGTCTTCAATTCAATGCTACTAAAATCTTGAGCATGATCTATAACTATTTGTCTTCCATAGTCAAATCTATAAAAAATGTTTGCTTCAATAATTTTTATCACCAATGTGTCTCTTGCATTCCTTACAGGAATTTCTTCCACCCATTTTGTGAAGTAATCAGTGGTCATTAATATTCATATGCATTGATTACTTAAATAAGGAACTATTTCACCAATAAAATATAATCCCCACTGCAAGAAAGTAGCTTCCACTGAAACTGGAACAAGAGGAAGTGTTGTTAACCTCTTTTTTCTTGCAAATATCTAACAAGGAATACAACTTCTCACCTTTGATCCAACCTATGAAGACAATTTTTTCCATTAAAAACCTACTTTGAGTATTTTATTTGAATTTTCCTTCCAAGCATAATGTCCTCCATAAACTCCTTCATTAAAATTTTCAATTAATCCATCTCCCTCACTTCAATCAAACATAGTAAGAGGATATTTAAGGGATCCTTCGAATACAAGTTTGCATCTACTATGAAGGACTTCATTACCTTGAGTCTGAGGGATCTACATTGATTCTTTGTGAATTCAAGAGGTTACTCAAAATCACATAGAAATTGCACATTGTCTTTGTACCAATCTGATAATAAGAACTTTTCAATAATGTGTAGAGGAAGAGGTATAGGTACCAAAATTGAAGAAGGTTCATGATCCAGGTGGATATTGGTGGCCACCTACCAAGTCCACCTGGACCCCCACCTCAACATTTTCAGTTTCCTTAATTATAGCGCAGTTTACTATTTTTAGCAGTTTTTCGGGTCCTGAACCCAACATTTTACAATTTGATTATGCCTACGACTTAGCTAGACACTGTCCTTTCACTAGCTTTGTAGGTCTGATATCTAAATAGAACTCTAGTATCTTAGCATTCCATCTCCCCCACTTTCCATATGTATTAGGCTCAGTCAACATTTCTTTTACTACCTTGTAAGGCACATAAGAAATTACACGGGAATGTAGAACAAATCCTAAATGCTTTCAAATCTTGTACCAAAGCATAAGATTGTTTTTCTAGTATGTCATATTTTAGTTATGTATCTCTCATAACCTTGCTAAAGAAAGAAATTGGATGCTCATGCTGATTTTCATTTCTCTACAATAAAACTGTTGCTGTAGTAGTATCTGAGGCGAAGGAGAAAATATTGAAAAACTTTTAATAGTCGGGACTGGGAAGCATTGGAGCCTAAGAGATTTCCTTTTTGATATAAGAAAAAAAGAATCTAGCTTGGGTGCTTCATTTGAATTCATTATATTTCTTGAGCATATTAGTAATATGTTTAATAGTTTCAGCATAATTAGGTATGAACCTTCTTAAAATAATTATCTACCCTAAGAATGACTGAATTTCTTTCTTATTTTTGGGAAAATATATTACCTTAATTGTTGAAACTCTTTTAGGGTCAATTATAAGTTCTTTTGAAATAATGTGTCCCAAAAATTTCCCTTCCCTCATTGCAAAGAGTGTTTTTTTAAGATTAAGAGAAATTCCAAATTTTCTACATCTTTGAAAAACTTTCCTCAAATGTTTGATATGTTTAGCATCAGAGTCAAAAAATAAGTCTGTCAAATCATCAAGGTAAATGACTATGAATTTATTTACCTTAACAACAAATTCCAAATCCATTGCCCACTGAAAGTACATGAAAAAACATCTTGGCGTACATGAAAGTACCCCATGGAGTTGGGAATGATGTCTTTTCTTTGTCTTCTTGACTGACTAAAATCTGGTTGTATCTAGAAAAACCATCCAACAATGAAATCTTGTCAAAACCTATTACTCTTTGAAGTAATTGATCCATTTTTGGTAATGGATAATTATCTTTCAATGAAAATTTGTTCAGGTTTCTAAAATCAACACAAGGTATTATTTCTCCATTCCTCTTCCTAATATTGTTCCAGGTTAGCTATCCATTTAGAATATCTTAAAGGAACAATTAATTTTTCATCCAACGACTTTGTTTCTTCTTTCTCAATAGTAGGCAATAGGATTGGATTAATCCTTCTTATTTTTTTTGAAATGGCTTAGCTCCTAGTTTCAGAGGAATTTTGTGCTCAATAATAGTTGTGTCAAAAGTTTTAAATTCTTTTTATGACCATACAAATACATATTTGTATTCGTTAAACAATTTGACATATTTTTCTCTTATGTCATATAGAAAACTGGCTGAGATTTTAACATTTCTTCTTTCTTCTGTAGTACCAATAATGCAGTCTTGTATATATTCTTGTTTTCAATTTAACAATGAGGATTTTGATACATCATTTTGATCAAACAATTTTTCAAGAGGAACTAGTCCCTTTGGAATATGATTATTTGATAACTAAATGATACCATGATCAATAATTTTCTATTTAAAGTTCATATCTGAATCACCATCATTTTCCTTTTTCTCATCATTGTTTTCTTCTTCAACATGTAAACCGGAAAAATCATTAATGGTCTGTAAGAAATCCTTCAATTGTTCATCATCTTCAAAGGCTTGCCAGTGTCTTAAATTGTCTTGGATGGAAAGTATGTATTTTACATCAATATGATATTATAATTGTAAAGGATCAAGTATTTTGAAAGAAATTGTAGAAAGTGCAAAGGAATCTACATGAAAGTTATCATCCCTTAGAATTGTTGAAATAATGAGAGCCTGAAAATAATTTCCACATAGTCCCATACTTTATTTTATAAGATCCGAGTCAAGGATGTTTTGTTTGATAGAGATTTTTGATATGTTTTACTATCAATTCTAAATCGCCAAATACTGTTAGGATCCAAA
Organism: Pinus taeda; assembly: GCA_000404065.3. Classification (NCBI taxonomy): domain Eukaryota; kingdom Viridiplantae; phylum Streptophyta; class Pinopsida; order Pinales; family Pinaceae; genus Pinus; species Pinus taeda. Next base: position 42,567 of record APFE030063405.1, read on the forward strand.
ATTATGTAGTAACAAAAAAAAATATATAGATATACACATAAACACAGAGATGCAATAGAAATAAAAATTCATTTCATAATATCAAAGAACTAAAATATGCTTAAATATAGAAATGGAAATAAACTAGCTCAAGCGCTGGTAGCTTATCTCTGAGAAGAGATGTGGTGGCTACATTCCTATGAATTGTGTTACAATGAGGCTCAAGGTCCCTTTTATTATTGAAAACAAGGGAAACCCCTAAACAACCAATGCCCTAACCCTAGGAGATGGAATGCCAGGAATTTGTGGTTCTTGTTGGGTAGCCAACTTGTTGGGGTCATAACTTGGCCATATTATCTAT
>APFE030063410.1:2066-20886 GCA_000404065.3 Pinus taeda
CCCATGAGGAGCCTGAAGAACAAATAAGGATAGAAGAAAAGACTCCATCCAGGTACGTTCAAAAGAATCATCCAGAATCTCAAATTTTGGGGCAAAAAGAAGCAAGAATACAAACAAGAAGAACAATTGCAGAAGCTTCAAGCTATTTGGCATTATTTTCCTCCACTAAACCACAAAATGTAAGAGAGGCATGCAAAGATGAATGATGGGTCAAGGAAATGGATGAAGAACTTGAGCAGATCGAAAAGAATAAAACTTGGGAGTTGGTTCCTAGACAAAAAAGATAAGAATGTCATAGGGACAAAATGGATCTTCAAAAACAAGTTGAATGAAAATGGGGAAGTTATTAGAAACAAGGCCAGACTTGTTTGTAAAGGTTATTCTCAACAAGAAGGAATAGACTTTGAAGAAACTTTTGCTCCCGTTGCTAGACTTGAGGCTATTAGAATGGTCCTTGCTCTCTCTAGCTTTCAGAAGTTCAAAGTATTTCAAATGGATGTGAAATCAGCCTTTCTGAATGGAGACTTAGAAGAAGAAGTGTACATTGAGCAGCCAGATGGATTCATCCTTGGTAATGATCCAAATCTTGTATGTAGACTAAAGAAGGCTCTCTATGGTCTCAAACAGGCTCCAAGGGCTTGGTACTATCATCTGGACAAATACCTCCATCAAAAAGGTTTTTTAAAAGGATCAGCAGATAACAATATTTATATAAAAATTGAAAATAACAAATTACTAATACTTGTTGTGAATGTAGATGATATCATCTTTGGCAGCAATGAAGAAGCTATGAGTCAAAAATTTGCCTTGGTGATGCAGAAAGAATTCGAAATGTCTTTGTTTGGAGAACCGACATATTTTCTTGGTTTACACATCCAACAAAATAAAGGCGGTATCTTTTTATCTCAAACCAAGTACCTCAAGCAAATCTTGAAGAATTATGGCATGGAAGATTCAAAACCAGTATGTACTCCTATGGTCACAGGATGCAGCCTCATTGCAAATGATGAATTAGCAGCAGTGCATCAACCAACCTATAGATCCATGATTGGTAGTAGTCTTCTCTATCTAACAGGAACCCAACCAGACATCATGCATGCAGTGGGAATAGTTGGAAGATTTTAGGAAAATCCAAAGGAAACTCATCTTTAGGCAGTAAAGAGAATTTTCAAGTATCTTCAAGGAACTCAAAACTGTGGTCTATGGTATCTTAGAGTTACAGATCTCACTCTTCATGCTTATACAAATGCAAATTGGGCTGGAAGCGTGGATGACAGAAAAAGCACTAGTGGTGGTGCATTCTTTATGGGTTCCAGATTAGTATCTTGGTTCAACAAGAAACAGAGTTTGATTGCTTTATCTACACCTGAAGCACAATATGTGGCTACTGCATCTTGTTGCACACAAATCCTTTGGATGATGCAGACTTTGCAGGATTTTCAAATCACTTATACTCCACCTATCTCCATCTTATATGATAATACAAGTACAATCAACATTTCAAAGAACCCATTCATGCATTCAGAGACCAAGCACATACCAATCAAGTATCATTTTCTCCTGGAACAAGTACTGGAACAAAAGGTCAAATTGGAGTATGTTCCCTCCAAGGAACAAGTTGCTGATATACTCACCAAACCATTGCCCAGGGGGACATTTGAATACCTCAGACAGAAGTTGGGGGTTGTTGATGCATCATCCTGCTGTTGAATCTTGTCTGTTGTATGCATGTGGATACACATAAATTTGCCACTCTATGTGGGTAGAATGGGTCTATCAGAGATCATCTGGCACAGGTTCAGGGGGAGCATCTATTCTTCTAATGATGCATCGTTGGAATTATCTTAGAAGTCCTTGGTTTGATTTCTCAAGAGTTTTCTGGTGGAGTAGATAAATGTGTGCTGGTCTGAAGGATGATTCTACTGATAATAGTTGTTCTTGTCTCTATGTCATGTACTTGTTTTCATATCAAGGTCATCTAACAGCCTATTTTGGTTTCTCCAGTATGCCTGGGATGAATGATTTTTGGTTATCTTAAGTATTCCCACTTGGATGGGAGATGGATGTATGTATGAGTCTTGATGATAGGAAGGTTACTTATGATGTATGGAGTCATGTTCTTTCTTGTAGAACATCTTTTTTGCAGACAACATTTTAACACAGAGCATATACAAAGGGGGAGCTCGTTCAGAGTTTTCAACAGGTACTCAGGGGGAGTATGGTAGTCTGCCCCTTTGCCCTTAATGTCAAAGGGGGAAAGTGATTGGTTGTTGTTGCCATCAAGTCCAAAGGGGGAGATTGTTGGCATTATGATACAAATGTTGTACTTGATGGAAACCCACTCATCTAAGATGATAAATTATAATAGTGCAGCAAAGTTATTTTCTGGTTCCGAAGGTGCGAACCTAGAGTTCACGCACTTTCATGCAGAGAAAAGTTCATGCACATTCATGGGAAATCTTATGGTTGGTTCATGGTATTAGTCCGACAGTTTTTGATCCTATGGTTTTGGTTCGTGGTATTGCATCCAAAAGAGTTGAACCCAAGTATTGGGTCCGTGGTATTGTTTCTCAATGGTTTTGGTCCATGTTTTTGAGTGAGGCGTAGCCTATAAAAAGGAAAGGAGATGATTTGGCTAATCATAAGTGTGTTGAAAATCTTAAGAAGAGCAAGATCTGAGTTTCTGATAATCGATTGGTGAGACATAGTTGAATTTGAATCAAGGAGAAACCGAAGCATTATAAGTCAGATCTACTAAAAATTTGAGATCCCTTTGACACCTGAACAGATCTGTGATTTCGACAGTCTAGGGTATGGTTGAGGACTGATAAACTGTCTAAATCCGGAGGTACGCAGGAGCGGCAAAGGCGCAGTGCAGAGGTGTGCAACACTAGAGAAGAAGAAAGTGCGAAGGTGCACAGAACCAGAGAAGAAGCAGGTGCAAAGGTGACCAAAACCAGAGAAGAAGCAGGTGCGAAGGTGCGTAGAACCAGAGAAGAAGCAAGTGCAGAGGAGCGTCGTTGAATCAATGTAGTAGGTGTGGAGGTGCGTTGAATAGTAGACAATGCAGGTGCAGAGTTGCGCAGACTTGTCACCACAAAAGTGTGGATATCTGCAGGTTTCCTTCGGTGAAGTTGCGGACCTTTCCTGAAATATATTTTAGCTTTCCTTTATCTGTTTCTATAGAGATCTGGGTTTAAATTGGTGTCTAGTTACTGGTGTTATTTTCTGGTTACTGCATTTTGAGAAGTTATTTGTTTAAAGGAGATTGGGCGATGCACATGTACTTGATGTTTTGGATCCAGTTTGAAAATTTATGAAACGTGGTCCCCGGAAGAAAGAGAAGGTAGTAGCCTTCTGTAGGTTAGCACCAATGTACTAGTATCTTAGCTAGTACAAGAGCTAAGGGGGTTGTAGCTCCCTTCCAGAAGAAGCTGGAAAACGAGAGAGGGTTGTAGCTCTCTGCAGGTTGCAGCCTGCATACTGGAAAAGGACTGCACCAGTGCAAAATCATTGTAAAAAAAAGTTTCTTTGAAAGAAGATAGAGACATATTGCAGCAGGTGGTTTCAAACCACATTGGGTTTCCACCTTATATCTAGTGTTGTTTGGTATGACTGTCTATGTTTCTTGTTCCTATTTATTATTATATGGTTTTGACATATAGATTAATAGTTAACATCTAAAGAAGAAATTACATTAAAATCTGGTAGGTATATGTAAGCTTCATTAGTCAGATTTGCAAGTGTTTATTGGAAAAGATTTGATAATACTGATTCACCCCCCCCCCCCCCCCACTTAGAATTAATTCCAACATGATGGATGCTAAGAGACCATGGGATGATTTGCATCATTGTCATATTTCCTCCCTGATCTGCGAGAAGTAGAATCAAGCTTGTCTAGTTCTTCATCTACTAGTGATGTTCACATAGTTTTAAATCCTTTGGCTCCAGCATAGTTTTCAACTGAGGGTAACATGTAGGTAATTTCACAAACTATTCCAGTGAACATCTCTAGGAATACCAACGTTATCAAAAATGTCTTCATTGCAGTTGATTGTTCCCTTGAAGAAATTCAAACTTATACCGATCTCCTTAAAGAGTTTCGAGACGTGTTTGCTTGGTCTTATGAGGAAATTCTTGGGACAGATCCATCTGTAGTCCAAAATGAGATCAAGAGATATGAAAATGCAAAATCTATTTGGCAGAAGCTTCGACCAGTAAACCCTATAAAAGAAGCAACTATGAAAGCTGAGGTCGAAAAGTTGCTTAAGGCGGGTTTTATATACCCCATTTCTTTAACTGAGTGGGTCTCGAATCCAATCCCAATAGACAAGAAGCAAGGAACGATCCATGTATGTGTTGACTTTAGGGACTTAAATAAGGATTGTTCTAAGGATAATTACCCCATGCCCTTTATTGATCAAATTATCGATGAATGTGCGGGTAATGAAATTTTCTCGTTTATGGACATATTTTCTGGTTATAATAAAATCACTATTTGTCTAGAAGGTCAACATAAGGCAACTTTTATTTGCCTCTAGAATACATTTTCATATAAAAAGATACCTTTTGGCCTAATGCTAGAGCTACCTTTCAACGGGCCATGTCATATGCTTTTCATGATATCAAACATGTCATCGAAGCTTACTTGGATGATTTAACTACTCTTTCTCGAAAGAGAATAGATCATCCTAAACATCTTCGATTGATTTTTGAATGATGTTGTTTTTATAAAATCTGGTTGAATTTGAATAAGTGTCTTTTTCTGTCACATCCAATTGGTTGTTGGGCTTCATCATGTCTACTAAATGGTTTCGTGTAGATCCCTTCAATGTTGAGGCAATACTTTAGTTGCCTCCCCCATAGTTTATTTGTCAACTTCAATGTCTTCAAGGAAAAGCCAATTTCATAAGGAGATTTATAGGTATTTATGTCGAGATTAATAAAGGATTTATGAGATTGATTAAGAAAGGGGTCCCATTTCTATGGGATGATTTCAAGAAACGCTTATTTGATTCTTTGAAAAAATCATTAACCTCTACTCCTTTGTTGAGTCCACCTAATTATAGCAGAGACTTCCTTTTATATATCCCCACAACAGAATCATCTATTGGTATGGTTCTAGTTCATGACGATGATGCTTTCTGTGAGAACATAATATATTATCTAAGATGAGGCTTAGTGGGCCCTGAACTATGCTATTCTCCCATCGAGAAATTAGCTTTCCATGTTGTCCAATGACTTAGACATTATATTTTGCTTCAAAAAAAATTCGTCTTAGTAGACGTTAATCCATTTCAATTTGTTCTCAGTAGGCGAGTGATTGGGGGAAAATAAAATAGATGGATTATGATTTTACAATAATTCAATCTCGAATTCATGTCAACTAAGTCTAATAAATCCTTAGTCTTTGTAGAATTGATCTCAGAGTTTCCGTGCAAGCAAGAAATAGTTCGTGGGGAATTTTTTCTTGATGAACATCTCTTCCTTATTTCCTTGCAAGATACTTGGTATGGATATACTATTATATATCTCCAGACTTCGAAGTTTCCACTCACTTTTTCGAAGGAAGAACGTAGAAAATTACATCACGTAGCTAAAATATATATTATTATAGGTGACACTTTTATAACGTTATGGGTTGATTCAATCCTTAGACGTTGTTTAACCTTAGAAGAAGCTGAGTCTATGCTTAATGATTGCCATAGTGGAGCTTGTGGTGGTCATCTATCTGGGCTTGCAACAACCCAATTTTTTTTTTTTGTGTATGCTACTTTCGGCCTTCAATATTCAAGGATTGTATTGAAGCGATCAAGAGATGCCACCATTATCAAGTTTATACTCAGGAAATGTGTGCACATCTAGCTCCACTTTTCCTTGTGATCACTGTCAGTCCATTCACGAAATGGGGTATTGATTTTACTACTTGTAATCCACCTTTGGCAGGAAATCATAGGTATATCATCGTAGATGTAGACTACTTTACTAAGTGGGCCAAAGCTATGTGTACTTTCAAGAATGATGGTGAAACAAAAACCTTGTTTCTCTTCAATAAAGTCATTTCGCAGTTTGGTATTCCTAAAGAGATTGTCACTGACAATGGCAGTCATTTCCAAAATCAAATGATGTCTAAATTGGCTCTTAAATTTGGTTTCTGGCAGGAGCATTCATCTCCTTATTATCCTCAGGCCAATAGGTAGGTTGAAGCTGTGAATAAATCCCTAAAAATCATCCTGCAAAGGATGATGAACAAATCTCAATCCAATTGACACATTATGTTATATCTGACACTTTATGCATACTAAATGTCAGTCAAGCCTACCATTAGTTTTACTCCTTTTCAACTAGTTTATGGGCTGGAATCAATTTTTCTTGTGGAATGCAAAATTCCTTCCCTTAAATTAGTTGTTGAAAGTCTTCCAGATACTTCTAGTATCAAATAACACCTCGTTCATTTGGAACATCTCAATGAGCAGCGTTGAGATGCAGCCATAATCAATGAAGCTCATAAAAAGAGAGTAAAAACTCAATATGATAAGGTGGTCCATCCTAGAGTTTTCTTTGAAGGTAACTGTCGAGCAGTAAAAAGGGTATTTTTCACCTCTATTTTCCCTACATTAATTATCAATCCAGGTACGATTTGTTATCTCAAGAGTGTACTCAATCTGAGGTGGTCACTTGTCAAGAGTAATCCTAGTAGAATAATGCTCTTGCGAAAGTAAATAAATGCTCGAAAAAAACTCTAAATGTAATAGCAAGAAATTGAAATGCTTTGTAACTAAGTTATTCATTTAAGAAACTACAACACTTCATCAGTCAAGGGTGCAGTAATGATAATTCTTCCCTTTTTAAACTGATGCCATTGAAAAGCAATCAAACATAAGATCTCCAATCTGGGAACTAAACATCAATGGTCAATGTTCACTACAATTACAGATCATTCTATCACACCAAAGAAATTACTTGAAATGATAATTCAATTAATAGAAAAGGGAACAACAATTAATCTATTTGAGCAACAAAGCTTTAACTTACAGAAATGAATTAAGAAGCAACTGTAATCTAAAGTAATTAAGCAGCAACCTTTAACTCAAAAATGATTTGAACAACAAACCAAGAATGGAACAACAAACTAAATTAAGTCTACAAAATATTTAACAACAACTGAAGCAAATGTAAACACATAGCTAACTAAACCAAATGCTAACACACAACAAATCTATAATGATGGAATCAGTAATCTAGATTTCGGCATAATAAATATTAATCACGATTATGAAGAAACAACAATTGCGGTTACAATGGAACGACAATCCAAATTAACAAAAATCACACTTAGAGGTAAACTGTAACTTAAATAAATAACAATACTGATTTGTGAATGCACAACAATGTTACTCTGTAAACGAACAGTAATGTTAATCTGTAAAGGAACAACAATGTTACATAGTAATGTCAATCTGTAAGGGAACAACAATGCGATATGATCTCAGAATGAATAGCATAACATTTCAGCTATAGAAGATAACCTTACTATTCAAGTATGAATTAAATATAATAGAGCCAATAAACGAAATGATGAGGAACAATAGATTACTGAATGAAGTAAATAAAAGAAATCAAACCACACACGACTTGGAACTGGAAAATAATGGTATGGAAAGAAAGTGATCCACTAGGGCCGAGCCCTTAGCCTCCAAGGATGCACTGTTGTAGTTACTCCAGAATAAAAGATCTAACAACAACAAAGTTTATGCATTAATCATGAAAATAGAGTTATAGTAATTGCTCTTTAAAGAGAGTTGATGATCAAAGTTCAGTTTGCAACAGTAGACTCTACAAAACCACAATAATCTACCCCTTGGGCTAGCAGTGCTGTTTGTTTTTTTACCAGCCAGGCAGAAATACCAAAGATACAGATATTCTTAAGGTAGGAATCCCTCAGGATCCCAGTATCATGAGGGATTTTCCATATTGTTATCCCTCAATTATCTCTTCATCCTGCTGCACTGATTTGGTATTTCTTCTTCCTTTTCTTGGCTTATGCGCTCTGATCTAGATTGCCTTGTCTAGATGCAGTTCCCTGTCAAAGGGACAACAGTTGGTTTTGCCTTGTCTTTTCCTTTGAAATGGCAATGTTCCATTTTCTTCATTTTCTGCATAGAAAAAGGTGATAATTAGTCATTTTATGTTACTTACAAATCTCCTAAACTTTATCATAATCCTTCATGATATGCCCATTTCATAATGTAAAGAAGTTATGAATTAAATGAAAAGATAATGAAATAAGTGGCAATTACATACCCTCTCTAATGCTCAACACACCCCCCTACTTACCCTTTTTCATGCCCTCATGAAAACATTGTAATTGACATGCAAGGTAGCTATGGAATAGGCTGGAGAAGGGTTCTCAGTCGGTGGTCTACAACCATGATTCTTATCTAGGATTTAAAAAATATGCCCTGTCTAACCTTCAGGCAATTCATATAAGGCTCTGTATCCTGGTGCAGGATACCAAATGACTCGACTTCGGAACCTACAGCCTAACCAAGACAGGCCTTCTCTCAAAATGAGGTCACCATAGATACCCAAGTGGTCAACAACTAGCTTAAAGTTCTCATAATTGAATGGTTCTCTATTTTGGATATTCCGATTAGAAGTCTGGTATCAGAATTTGGCTGCTGCTATGGCAAGGTCTTTGATAGTTAAGAAGTATTCTACCCCTTGCTAGATGACCGCTATGTGAATAGGTCCCAATGTCTAGATCACACCCTGAGTTCTCATTAGGCTCCTATGTTTATTCCATAATTGCAATGGGTCTCTAGGTTCACCCCTTACCCATAGATCTAATCCATTCTCCTATCTTTGGAAGACATTGTAGGCTTTAAGCCACTTTATCTGATTAACACCAAAAGAAATAAATCCCTGAAGTTGGACATCACCCACAAAATGGCTAGGGTTCTATTTTGTTTCTCCATCTAACACAAGATTGTGCAAATAAAATTCACATAACAATAGCTGAACTTTCACCCCATAATGCTTATAATAGTTTATGAAGTCATCAATGGTTTTTATCTCTATAGGCACTCATGCCTTGACAGCCTTAATTTTCAATTGCAAATATCTTTCCATAAAAAACAAAGCATAGTTTCTGGCGGGTGCCCTACACACTAGAACATTAGTATACAGACAACATAAGGTATCCATTTGATTTATAACCGTGTCTAGTCTACGGGTTACCTTTTTGACTCTTTCTTCTTCCTTTTGCCATCCATCGAAGGCTTGGCTTTCTGATGCATTGACGTTCTTTAGCTGATGTTGTAACTTCTGATATTTTTCTTGAGGAACAGTTTCCTTTGTGAGTTTCTCTATCGTTTGTTGGGCTTGTACCAAATATTTTTGTAGAGTTACTATCCTCGGGTCATTATCCAACATGAGAATTTTGGGTTGGAGATCTACTTGGATATCCTTATTGTGACATCTATTCTTTATGGTTTGAGTTTCCATCTCACTAGGGGACAATGCCTCTGTCTGGATTTCCTTATCACAGGTCGGTGTGTTGTCCGTTTGTGCTTTTGCATTTGCAACAGCCAAATACTGTTCCTTGTGATTTTGAATAACCAGTTTGACTTGAGTCCTCTTGATCTTTTTCTTATGGAGTTTTTCCTAGGTGGTTGCGTGCTTTGGTGTAGAGGTTCTTTTTGAGTTCTTCCTCAATTTCAAGACTCTTATTTGTTGTCAAATTTGATTAATTACATTAAGGAATCTCTGTTGTTCCTTTCGCAATTTTCTAATTTCATCTGTTTTTGTGGAAGGAACAACTATTTCTTTTCTCAGGCCTGGGCTTTATACTTCAGGCATTGTACCTTTGCCTTGGCCAATTTCCATATTTCTTTCTCGGAGCACCTCCTTAGTGTTCTGTTGATCAGGTTTTTTAGGGGTAGAAACCTTGGTTTGTTCTGCTATCTCCTGTGCATCTTCTTCTTCTACTTCTTCTTCATCATGCAATTCTTTGGGTGTATCTTGACTAGGAATATATTTTTCTTCTCCCTCCTCTTTGGTGCTCTTCTCTCTAGATACACTTTCATCATGAGCAGAGTGATCCTCTTCCTCTTCCTCCTCGTCACACATTTCCTTAGATGCACTTTTATCATGAGTAGAGTGCTCCTGCTACCCTTCTTCGGTATGGGGGTTGAGTGGGTTGTGAGCTTGGACATATTCGCCCATATTGGCCAAAATTTTGTTCAATTCATCTTCTTGCAGAGGGTTTTGTAGTGGACTTTCACTGCATTGCTCTGTTTCCTCCCCTTCTTCCTAACCAGATTGATTCGTCTCCTCCTCTAGTTCTTCTTCATCATTTTCCTCCAATTCTTCTTCATTCTCCCCACCTTCAAGTTGTAGGGGTTGTTCATCTTATGAATCCTATATTACCACAGGCTAGCTAATGTTTCCATGCGAATTTCCTAGCATTCCTCCGCTTCTTTCTAATCTGATAGATTGTCTTCATTTCAGTGGCCTGCTCGATGTGCAGGCAATATATTTTTGTTTTGGGGCTGGAAAAGACAGTCCCCCATCTATCGATAAAATCAGTTCTTCCCAACTACTCTGCTGTTGGGAAAGACAGTAACTGAATATCAATCTAATTAACCCATGATGGCTTACCACTGACTCTATATGGTGAGATTTTGTCATGCTTCGTGCAACATCATGTAATAAAAAATTTAAGAACGCAGGAAAATTCACAGCACATTTTTGCTTTAACACGGCTAAAAGTTTGAGATGGCGTGGTCTTACCACGTCTTTTCTGCCATCGCAAGTGATGTAGCTTTGGATAATTCTCACCAATTTTTCCCACATGTTACCGAGAATATTGTCCACTCGGATGCTGCTATTCCCACTAAGACTGGTAGCTGTCTTAGAAACAAACAAGTAAATTTTACTTTCATTTTCCTTTATGAAAATAGACAAGACTGGAACAAAGGAGACCAACCTTAGTCTTGCACTTGATTTCCTTGTTTGATTCCTCTCCTTCCTGATAGAGCTTTGCCGCTTCTTCTTCATCTGCCCAACTTCAAAGAGCACCTATGGAATCACAACAACATACTACTATTGAAGAACAAAGATCTATATTCATAAATAACACAGGACCAGATATGTGTTAAACATACAAATGCATATATAAGTGAACACACAAGAATATGGAGGAAAACTTGAATAGCTTTATTAAGATGAAAAGTAGCAAGAGGATTACAACCATATGTTCTGACCCGACATCATCCTCCAGTAAGAAATCCCTTCTTCACCTCAAGTAAAGCTTAGATCACCCAACACTATGAATATACACCAGGAAGCCAACATCACTTCTTTATAAGATACAAAATTCCAGCCTATGGATCTCTGTGATGAGGAATCCATATATAGATGATTGTGGGGAGGTGAGTCATCTTTTGGGGTCTTGATTAGTGTCCTCTCTCTGATAGTTCCTGCTTCCACTTGGAGAATGATGATCTCTTACTCATCCCTGGTTGAAAACAGAGAGGCAAGTGTCAGAGAGGAAGATTCTGGAAGATTCCATGATCTTCCACCTCGCATTTGTCCCTACCATTTTTCCATTCCCGACCATCGCACCCTACAGAGGATCTAGTCAGTATGAATTGCACCCTATACACTAGGAAGGTGATATGCATCACACCCTCTGCACTGGGTTTTCAGTATGGTCTAGTTTTTACCATTTATGAGTAGTTTTTAGTGGAGAACTTCTGGGAGATGATGTAATCAGCTGACCTTGTTCCTTTATGCAGTGAAGAAACAATTTTAGGGACTTAGGAGCCCTTAGTTTATCGACATTTATGATTGGGGTTGAAGTGCCCAAAAATGCCTATAATAGTTGCACCCTAAAGCATGAGGTCGTTAATATTTTTGATGTCGGGTGAAATGCTTTACTATGAGGATCTGAAGTTTTTTCAAGATGGGAGGCAACCTATAATAAGATACAATACAATATATTATTTTGAAAACATTTTTTCATGATCTAGCTAAGGTGAGCATTCCCATGCTCAACTTTATAAATTCATTTTCATGTACATAGGACAGACATTTGTCTGTGTGGCAGACTGATCATTTGGACTCATCATCCATTGATTTGGATAATCATCTGTTTGGCAATGATGTACACTTGATGTCTTTATATTCCTGAATATATCGTAGCTCGGATGGACGAAACTAGATCCGGGGTCTTCAAAACTCGTTCATTCTTTACTCAGAGTACAAGTCGATCCATTCGAAAAATGTTGTGGAGTCGAACGTGGAAATACATCACCTGATTACCAGCCAATGATGTAAGCTATTAACATGCGCGAGAGGAATCCCCAATAATGAAAATGACCCTCAAGGTACTACATTACAATTCACGTGGTGTGAAAAAGGACTTGGCGTCGAACACCACGTAAAATCTCTCGGTCGAAGGCCATTGATGTAAACTTGCCACCGAAAGTGAGAAACTTGCCATTGAGGCATGCAACCTTCAAAGTACTGAAAGGGTTGTTCCTAAGTCAACTTCTTGGATAATGAGTTGATGTTGACAAGAAGTGACCCATCATAGGAGGGCCTTAACGAATCCCACATCAACGACATAGAATGAAGCAAATGATTTTGGAGGTGAAAACAATCTGACGATACAGGGTTAAGGGTGGCGGTCATGAAGGAATGGAGAATGAATGTATTGCAATGGGTGAGACATAGGCGAATTGTCTGAATGAATTCTCTTGAACATATCGGCAACACTGACGATAGATTGGTAGCGTTAACCCCAAAGATGGATGGTGTGATGGACCAATGGTTGTGACCAGTGAACGAAACAACCCAACTCGGCTTGGATGTAGAAGGAAAGTGTCATGTTCAAGAGAAACTTGCTACCAATAAAGTTTTTTCAAGTTTCCTTCCCAATTTTCCCCAGTCATTGCTGACCAGTACCTCTTTATTTTTGTCAAGCTTGAGGAGGATAACATATGCTTGTTCTATAATCTGCCCTTCGGGCGAACCTGTCGCTATATTTTAGTGAGCTTAGTGACAGTGAAACTCATTCTCGTCCATTTGGACGAGTTTATCACTATTCGGTTTTAATGAGTTTAACGACAAAGATAACTTGGTACCTTTCAATTTTAGAGAGTATGAAAGGAATGAAAAGGAGACTCCAATGATTCTTTTTCATCATGTAATCCCTTAAGTCCGAAAAAGCGTAAAATAATACAAAAGGGATGAATTTTCGATAGTTTTATCGAGCCAAACAAGACAAGCACTCAATCTTTTTGTGTAATAATCCCTCAGGTCCAAAAATATTAAAATCTAGAGGAGGGATGGCACTTCCGATGACTTTAACGATCTGGAGAGGCCAATCTCTTGGCAATATTTTGATATTTTACGAGTTAGTTGAAAAGAGCTTAAAGGAGACTCGTTTTCAAGCAATGAGTGATGATTTTGGGTAGCAACTAATTCCAGGTAAGGTTTGGAATTCTACAATCACGGTAGTGTCACAAGGATGGCTAATAGAATCACTCTTCGCAGATGTTCCTCGAAGGGGTAAACAATCATATGGGGGTGAATGATCAGCTAAAACTAGAGTGGAGGTGATGACGAGAACATGACCAAGGCTCAAAAGCTAGCGATAAGGCATTCACAATGGTTATTTACCGGTTCATTTTTTAATGAGCTTAAACTATAGGGGAAACATTTTCTCATGAATTATGTTTATTTTTTAATGAGCTTGAACCCTGCAGTAACACTGCTCGCTAGTCGTATAATAAGGATGTCTCATTCAAGATGCCATTTTGAAGGGGCTTGCATCTTTTGAAGCTTTGCCCCGGATCCTTTCTTTCTGCAAGCTAGGAAACGACTAGCCTTACGAGTTTAAAGGGTTAGAGGTCCTACAAATTTAAAAAATAAATAGTTTCTCTTCGTTTGCATGCAGAAAGGTTTGGAAGCCCCCAGGTATAGCAAAACATTTCCAGGTTACGATGAAAGTTCCCCGTGTAGCAGACCGAATGCTTCCTTGGCGATGTCTACCGAAATAGACAAAGGTGAGCGGTGCAGATGCATGCCACTCACATAACTTTAACGAAGGTATCTTATTCCATCCTAATCCCATTTTCCTGCGAGGATAGGTGTGTCAGACTAGTCATATATCCCCCGTGGAAACCCACTCTATACCCAAGGTTTTCTTGCTAAAACAAACTAGGGTGCATGCCCCCTAGGTTTCAGTCACATCCTCCTGAATCACTCGCGCTCATCAGGTGGACAGAATGGAGATCGATGAGACATTCCTTGCATGAAAAGACCATTTAGGGATTGCATTTGACTATTTGCAATGTGTGAACTGGGGAATGACATTTGGTCTACGAGCTTGACCATTCTGCCTTGGTGCAGAAAACACATTACTCTAAAGAGTGAGGAGATGATGGCTCCCATGTAATAAATATAGTCGGGTCCAAGGAGTAGATTATAATCTAAGGGTCCTTGAACTACCATCACGTTCATGTGAATAATTTTCCTTCTAAAAGTAATGGGCACATTTGGCAGGATCCATAATGGTCGACTCGTTCCTTTGTCAAAGCCTATTAGATTTCTCATTTCAGGTAAAAGTGATGGCGAACCAAGCGCTTTCCAAGAATTTGAGTAAAGGATACTCACAGAAGCCCCTTCATCGATGATGGTACCAGCCATGACCATTCTGTAAGCTTGTATAAGGATTCTGAATGGTAGACTAGCTAGTAAACGAGGTCTACCTAGTAGATTCCAGTCGAAGGAAACAACTAGGTTGCTTGGTGGTGGGACTGAATAGATGGTCGGGTATGACTTTGATTAACTCCCTTCCTACGATAAAGGAATGGGTGGACTGCCCCCAAGTTCATCGAATTTTGTGTTTATGAAAAGAATTTGAATGGTGTCGCTCTCTTTCTCTTCAATGACGATATCATTTAAAGATGAACACTCTGAAGGCAAGACTGGGTCAACTGTCGTCTTGACCTTTTGACTTTCGTCTGGTATGGATTCAGAGGGTTCATTTTCAATGATAGACGCTTCAGCCGACCACAATGATGGGCCAACCAGATTTTCAACCAGTGGTGGACTTGCCAAGAGTTTTTTATATCCAGGAGGGAACCGTAGCGGTGAAGCAAGACGGTCATACAAAAATATTTTAGTTTCATCAAGGAAGGGACAATGGTGGACAGCATGATTGCCTTCACACAATTTACAGGGAAATTTGGGATTTCTTTTCTGTCCATGTGCTTTAGTTCACTGGTTGATGGTGTGCATCCAGCATGATCATCAGAGGTTGATGACACCAGATTGTGCAAACGAGGAGACCAGTCCCTTAAGATCCGTGGGATGCAGGGACAATCTTAGTGATAGTGGTCTCCATTGCAAATGACACAAGGAGATTTAGGTTTAGACGGTGCGGTGCGAGGATTTTTGCTAGATGACGCTTGGTTTCCCCCTTTTGATTTTGGTTCCTTTTTCTTCTTTTCTTTTTTCTCTTTCTGCTTCTTCTTCTTCTCAGTTACTTGATTTTTAGCTTTATCAGCTTTATCAAGTGAAGAGGAAGGAGGAGAGGAGAATCAAATGACGTTAGAAGGTTGGGAGGGCAACTCTAGTGTCATCTAGTTGGTGACTTTCTGTTCAGGAAACGAATTCTGATTGACAGAGTATAAGAAGAGCCAGACATGCAAATCAGTCGTCAACCCTGGATTTGACAAAGTGGCCTATGGGGTGCACCAACATCTCCCAAGAGGAGAAGGACTAGGATTTCCTCCAAGGGGAAATCCTTGGTTGGTAGACTCCATTTTCTCAACCTAAAGACCAACGAGGGAATTTGTGATGTTATTCCAATTAAAATAAATTTTAGACGCTTTGACACAACTTGTTTTTTGAATTTTAAAGAGTCGAGAAAAAACAAAAGATGACTCTAATCACCTTCGATTTTTATTGAGCCTGAAGCGACAAGTGCTCAGAGGACCTTTTCTTTTAAGGAGTCTGAAAAGGAGAAAAATGGACTTGTCTGGAGATCTAGGCAGAGGCGATTACCAAACCAATAGCAAAACTGCAGAATACTTTTTACGGTACGACAGTCAATATTCCCGAATGTTGTGTTCAGTGCGTTGTGATCGATAGGGCGGCAAACATGGCTTCCTAAGGATAAAGGATGCAGCCTATTGTGGTCTCCAAAAATATACTCGACGGTATGTGGGAGCACAAGTCCGTATTGGCACTTTCCATCTCAGAGTGGAGGAATCACCCAACCAACAATGAAAACAACAGTTACTAGGTTTTACGACGCCGAAATATGTCTCTAGCCTAGACCTCTAGATGTTGTGCGTTAGGTTCCAAAGCATTGCTAGATTCATTAAATTTATTTTAAGTTGATATTGCTTAAAAATTTGCCTTTCAGGTTCACCATGTGATGTGTATACAATTCCTAAAATGCAGTCTAAGATGATAAACAAATGTTTAATCTTCTTTTGACAATGAAAATCATAGCTACTAAGGAAAGAAAGTTAAGAATCTTTCAGCAAAGAGCATAGAGGACATGCTTAATGCACTATCCTAAATCAAACCAAGCAGTCAAAATGAAAATGCATATGCATGTATTTTTTTTCAGCCTTCTTAATGTATGAATGATGATAAGAGAGCTAAGTGAAAATCTGAATTATTTTCAAAGCGACAATTCTCAAGAAATTTCTTTTCAAAATGAAGTGAAGGTAAGAGGGACACTTTTGGATTTTGAAATGAAAATTGCTTTTCGACACTTTAAAACTATTAATTTAAATCATACGCAATAGTAATTGTATAATCAACTATTAAGAACATTGGGATTTTCTTCTAAAACTAAAAACGACAGTTCGACTATGCTACTTTTTTGCGAAAGAGAACTGAAAATGGCGCACAATACATAAAAACACTTACAGTTCTTTGCATTATGTAGGTAGAATAAGGTAATAGAAAAGGGTTTTTATAGAAATACACTGAACACAAATAGCAAAACTCCTGAAAAGGATTGAAAACAGTGAGGAAAAAACCAAAGTCTGAAGGTAAAGTTAACCTTCCCTGACCATCGCACCTGTCACACAGTGAATTAAGTATGCAGTGCACCTACTGCACTTGGGAAGTGCGATGCATACAGACTGCCTTGAAGGCAGGGTGCGATGGTACCAGTGTGAGACTTTGAATGAGTTTTTACTCACAATTTGCAATTCAGTTAAGGGATTTAGGCCGAGTAAGTGATGTTCAGTATATGTAAATCACAGGGGTAGATCTAAGGAGGTTACTAGAGCCACCACTTAGGGCAATTAGACTATTTTCAGATTGATTGTTTAATTCATAAACAAAACCTAGAGATATACTTAAGTAGCATTGATCTACTTTGCATTTGTATAACAAATGCAGTTCGAAGACTAGTTGGCTTGGCTTCAGGCTCTGTCTGTAAGTTTATAAAAGAAACAAATATAGGCTAACAAACAATCTAGTCGCTCCCTAGTGGAGTCGCCATATTGTTACTAGGAATAGTTTCCACTTGGATGCTTCTATTCCCATTAAGACTGGTAGCTCTCTTAGAAACAAACAAGCAAAGTCTACTTTCATTTTCCTTTATGAAAATAGACAAGAGTGGAACAAAGGAGACCAACCTTAGTGTTGAAAATAATACTGAGAGGGGGGGGTGAATCAGTATTATCTAGTCCTTTTACCAAATCTTCCTTATTTATACTTTGAATTATTTTTGCATATTAGTACCATAAAATGGGCATGAACAAGAAAAACAGACAGTCACATCAAAGAACACGAGATATAAGGTGGACACCCAATGTGGGTGAAAACCACCTGCTGCAATATGTCTCTATCTTCTTTCAAATTAGAAACTCCTTTTACAATGGTCTTGTACTGGTGCAGTCCTTTACCAGTGTGCAGGCTGCAACTTGTAGAGAGCTACAACTCTCTCTTGTTTTCCCGTTTCTCCTGGAAGGGAGCTGCAACCCCCTACTTCTTTTCAAGGATCACTTTTCATAAATTTTCAAACTGGATCCATATACATCAAATGATCATCAAGTACATGTAAATTACACAGTCAGATGTAGTAACCAGATCAATAATAACAGAACTAAACCCAGAACACCTTATCAATAGAAAAATTCAGTCACCAGAAGATCTTAAGACAGATACGCAGTTTTCCTTTCACCAGCCTGAGTCGCTACCCACTTCACCCTTTGCTTCTCTGTGTATACCCACAGAGCTCCTTCTGCTGAACTGTGTGACCACGCACTGCTTCTTCCACTGCGCTGCGTACAGTACGCAACCAAATGCACTATCGTGCAACGTACTGCCATAGTAGGCATGCACCCAGGAATACTATCGCGTCACGTACGTTTACTGTGCGTATGCACCTGAACTGTTGCTTCTCTGCGTACCCATGCACTGCACCTTCGTCTCCTCTGCGTACCCATGCACTGCGCCTTTGTCGCCCCTGCGTACCCATGCACTTATCCTTCTTCTGCTCTGCGTGCCCCACGCACTGCACCTTCGTCACCTCTATGTACCTCTGATTAGGGCCGAAATACAGTCAGATCCTTAGATCTGATCTTGCACTCAAGAGATCACCCTTCACAGATTTGCTTTTAACTTCTCTTTTATAGATCAAGCTTTTAAACCGAGAACCCAATATTTTAGATCTTAAGATATTCAACCCAAAAGCATACTCAAACCAAATGATCTCCTTTGCTTTATATAGGCAAGCTCTTCCTCAAATCATGGACCAATACCACGGGCCAAAACC